>JABUQX010014803.1:67500-73285 GCA_015478945.1 Trachelipus rathkii
GGTTCCGGCAGGAACCCTCCCCGGGATGGGGGGCGAAATCAGTCCTAAACCGTCGCTTCCCCCAGGAGCGCCGAGAGACCCCGACTCTTTGAACTTGCGGTTTACCCTGGGGTATTCTTTTTAGTTAAAAAAAAATATATATATATTTTCAAAATAATTTTCATACGCTGATTCTAAATATGTTATTAGTTTTCTCGTACCTATCGTAGTTTTTGGACGATATTAAAAAAAAACAAAAAAATTAAAAAAAAAATTTTTGTTTTGCATTTTCCATACAAATTTCCATGACCGCTGATTCCCATATATGTTATCAGTTTTGTTGTACCTATCTTAGTTTTCGATATATCATGCGGGTAACTTCTTTAGTTATTTCAGCCTATATATTATAATATAGTATAGTATATATATATATATATATATAATATATATATATATATATAATATATTATTTATATATAGTCATATATATATATATATATATATATATTATATATAATATATGTATATATTATATAATATGTATAAGTATATATATATATATATATATATATATATATACTATATATATATAGTACTATAAATATATATAGTATATATATAATATTATATATATATATATATATATATTACAGTATATTATATATACATAATATATATATTATATATATATATATCATATATCATATATATATATACATATCATATTATATATATATATAATCATAGATTATATATTTATATATATATATATATAAGTGATATATATATATAGACGTAAGTATATATATATATATATTATTAACTTATATATATATATATATCATATATATATATATAGTAGCTAATAGCTATAATCCTAAAGTATATTCTATAAATTATATATATTTATTATATATAGTATTATATAGATTATAAAAATCATAGGATATATATATATAGTATTATAATATATATTATATATATCATATATATATATATACTATATATATATATATCATATGTATATATATATATATATATAAATATATATATAATATATATATAGTATATATATATATATATATATTATATATATAATATAATATATATCTATATATATGTATATATATAATATATATATATATATATATAGTTATATATAATAATTAGTATATATATATATATATAGTACTATATATATATATATATATATATATATATATTATATACTATATATATATATATATATATATTATATATACCTTAAACAACCGCAAAACCTGACTGAATTTTTAATTAGCATTCATTTTGAAGCTTAGGCCCTAGTTTAGTTTCTGCCTAAGGCTTTCATTTTCAAGGACGAGGAACGAAAAAAATTTTAAAAAAAGCGAAAAAAAAAAAAAAAAAACGACTTTTATTTTTTTTTTTGAGTGTGTTCAAATAATTTTTTTTTTTTTTTTAGTTTTTTTGTTTTTTGTTCTAAAAATAGCTACAAAAAATATTTAAAAAAAGTAAAAGTCTTTTAGAAATTCGGTGTGTTTTTTAACATACGAAATATTATATTTGTGGTTATTATAGTTATTAAAGTCATTTTTTATGTATTTATATGATACTAATTGATATATATATCAAGTAGTAACTATATATATAGTATATTCATATACTATATACTATATATATATATATATATATATTATATATACTATATATATATATATATATATATAGTATATATAGTATAATATATATATATAAAGTTATACGTATATATATATATATAGTATATATATATATAATATATATATATATATATATATATATATATATATATTATATATATATAGTATATATATATGATATAATATATATATATATATATATATATATATATATATATATATATATATATATATTGTTACTGAAAAATTGCCTTCGTTTATCAAATATTATATCTCATTTCTGAAAACTATATTTTATATATGTATATAAAAAAAAAGTTAGACATTTATAATTTAATTTTAGCGAGCCCTGCTATATTTTCAATACATTTTCTCTTTATACAAAACTATGTTTGTAACCGCCAGCCTTTAATAACTAAAGTTTTTGAATCTACTAAAACTAGCAAGATTCCTAAAGTACGAGAAACTGCCATGGCGTAGGGTTTGAATGAATGACTGACATGTTTGAAAACGCTTTTCGATCCCTCACGTGAATTTTTGAATGAAACTCCCTGGAAGTCCCCCCCCCCCACTCCTGCAAAAAGGGCAATGTCCGTGAGCTGCTGACTTTGTTATATTAAGAATAATCATGATTGGACAAATTTGCACAGTTAGGTCAACAAAAGATTTTCATTTTATTTCGTCAAACCTGAATTATTTTAATGCATTCAAAAATTAATTTTAAATACATATATATATATATATATATATATATATATATATATATATATATATATATATATATATATATATATATATATATATATATATATATATATATATATATATATACATATATAGGCCTATATATATATATATAATTATATATATATATATATATATATATATATATATATATATATATATATATATATATATATATATTACATATTATATATATATATGGTACATACATATTGGTGCTATTATTATTATTACATATTATTATTATATATAATATTATTGCTGGTTATTTTTATTATTACATACATATACATTATTATTATTATATTAGCTATTTTTATTATTATTATATATTATTATTATTATTATTGTTATTAAATTTATCTATATTATATTATTATGCTATATATATATATTATATTATTATTATTATTATTATTATTATTATTGTTATTATTATTATTATTATATTCTTATTACATATTATTTTATAGGCTAGATTATTATTATTATAAAGATCATACATATATATATATTATATGATATATATATTATATATATATGACGGTCATTATTATTACATTATTATTATTATTATTAGATACATTGCTGATACATACATGATAAACATACGCCATGATGCATACATATATATATATGATATATACATATATATATATATATATTATTATTATTATTATTATTACACATATCGATTATTACATATTATTGTTATTATTATTATTATATATATATACATATAGATATATATTTATTATTATTATTATATATATATATTATATATATATAACATATTATATTATTATTATTATTATTATTATTATTATTATTATTTATATTAATTTACATATATATTATTATTATTATTATTATTATTATTATTATTATTATTATTATTATTATTATTATTATTATTATTATTATTATTATTATTATTATTAATTATTATTATACCCACATCTACAGAAGATATAAAATAAGGACATGTCATTAGCTATTGCGGTAACATATATACATATATATGTATATGCATACATACATACACATATATATAAGAGTGCAGGCTATATAGATATAATTATGTATATATTTATATATATTAATATATATATATATATATATATATATATATACCCACATAGCACAAAATATGCTCATCACGTTCCATACTAGTTCCAAATGTTCTATACACATCCCGGGATATTTTGTATATTCTTAGAGTATGCTTAGAAAATTACCAAAAGCATATTCCATAAGGGTTGGTTGCTGAATGTACTCAGAATGTGATAACCAAATTACCAAAGAATGTTCTTGTATTGAGATATTGTGGACATCCTATGAATGTTCTTAGTAAATTCTTCAAAACAGTTGTGGATATCCGATTTTATATCTGAGTGGATCTTAAATTCTGGCTTCGACTCTACCGTAATGGGGATTATTTCATCGGAGTAATATTTTAAAGAATTTTTAATAATTTTTTCTATATATTATTTATATATATTCATATATAATTTTTAATACTTTTTATTAATACTTTTTTCCTATATATTATTTATTTATGTACCATATTTTATACCGTTTTATTGTAATGACAATACAAGAGATATATATGAGAGTATGTATATATATATATATATATATGTAGAAGGCATATATATATATATATATATATATATATATATATATATATATATATATATATATATATATATATTAGACCCTTCAAAGCAAATTTTCTATCAAAACACTGCCAATTACATTACAAATATATTTTTATATATCTATATGTAAATATTTACAATCGTATTGAATGTGTTTTATTTCATTAGGTCAAATTAAATTAAATGTTAAATTTTCTAATTTCAAACAAAATAAATAATTATCTTGAAGAACTAATTATGTTTAAATTAAAATTTTCCATTAAAATAAATTCAAAGTTGGCAACTTTCGACAAGTTTGAAATATGAGATTGCTTTAAGGTATCCATTTGTTTTCTTTACCAGTGGCAACTTATGGAATGTGAAATATATATATATATATATATATATATATATATATATATATAATATATTATATATATATATATATATATATATATATATATATATATATATATATATATATATATATATATATATGGGATAAAAAACATGACCATGTTGGGGTTAAAAAAAAACTTACCCCTAGCTTAGTGATGTGTAAATGACTAAATGCCCAGGCATTTATAAATTGGGCATGCCCTGGGCATTTATCTGGGCATTTGTCCAATTTGGGCATTTTAGGGTACATATATATATATATAGTATATATATATATATATATATATATATATATATATATATATATATATAAGGACCATATATCTATATATATATATATATATATATATATATATATATATATATATATATATGGTAAGAGGTAAACCACTAATAATAGTGCAGAGGGGGTGTCACCCCCGATTTTTATAAAAATCACAAGATATACTCTAAAAAAATAATAATGAAGAATAATTCACTCTTTTTAGGAAAAAAAATTACAGCGTCTCAAAGTTGTTAAAAATCCCATAGAAATTTCTTATATAAAAAATAAATAAATAAAATCACAGGATATAATCTAAAATAATAATAATGAACTTAATAAAAACGAAAATAATTAACGTCATTAGGGAAAAAAGTTAGAGCATCTCAAAGTTTAAAATTTTCACATAGGCTTTCATATAAAAAAAATTAGTGGGCCACGTGCTCCTTTTAGGGCTATCCTAGTTCAGGTTATGATAAGATTTCTTAATTTTACATAGATTTTTTTTGTGTATACCTAACAAAAACTTATCATAACTTAAACTAGACTGTCTGAAATGAGACCCACCTTGATGGATCAAAATTAAAAGTCTATTTTAACAACTTTTGAGAGGCTGTAACTTTTTTCCTTTTTTTATTATTATTCTTCATTATTATTTTTAAAAGTATATCCTGTTATTTTTAAAAAAATTGAGAGTGCCAAGAACTACATATGTTATTGTTATGGTTATTGTTGTTATGTTATATTATGTTGCTGGTTAAGGTTATTATATATTATTATATATATATATATATATATATATAATATACATATATATATATTATATTGGTAATCAGGTATTTGATCTAAATATTTTTGAAATTGAGCTCAGAAAGCATTAAGTTTTTTAAGAAAATTCTATAGTGGCAAGCTTCTGGAATTATACCAGATTGCCACTAAGAAATTTTCTTAAAAACCTAACTTAACTTAACTTCTTTTCTGAACTTAGAAATTTTTTTGAACTTAGAAAATATTTAGATCAAATACTGGAGTTTTACCATATATATATATATATATATATATATATATATATATATATATAT
>JABUQX010014804.1:0-2500 GCA_015478945.1 Trachelipus rathkii
AGAGAATTATGGCATTTCTTTTGTGATTATAGAGTAATCAGGTGGGTAACTACGGCCCCGCAGACCCTGCGGTGCGGGGGGGCCCAGGCAGGTAAAGGGGCCCAAAATTGCGAAGAGCAAACAAACGAAATAATAAATGAAATATGAAAAAATATATAATTTACACACAAAAATATAATTTTATATATATATATATATATATTATATATATATTATATATTTAGTATATATATATATATATATATATATATATATAAAATATATAATATATATATATATATATATATATATTATTAATAGACTATAAATATATATATATATTATATATATATATATCAAATGGTCCTAAGTGGGTTTGAACCTTGGACCATTTGAAATGTACAAATAATTGTTGCGTTTATTGAACAAATATCTTTAATATATATATATATATATATAGTATATATATATATATATAATATATATAGTATATATTATATCATATATATATATATATATATTATATATATATAATATATATATATATATATATATAATTATTAATAGTATACTATATATAAAATAAGCAAAAAGGATGCATCTCTCCCGGCTATACTAAAGCCCTGCAAAAATTTGAATGTTTGATCGACAAGTATTAAAAAATTTCCCAATATTTCACTTTTTTCAAACATTTATGGAAAAAGTGATAAAAAATTTAATATATTTTTTTCTACTCATCCCGATCAACGTCAAATTTTCAGGGCTTGTATAGTCGGCCGAGATGCATCTTTTTTACTTAGATAATTTTTGTATACTCAAAAGAAAAAATTTTTAAAATTTTCAAAAATTTTTTTTTTGAAAATTTGTTCCAAGAACAAATCCAAAACTATTGCATATACAATAAGAAATTTATCTAACTAAAAAAAATGTGCCTCTCCCTCGACTACATATGCCCTGAAAAGATTTCATTCACTTCGCCCGAACAGAAAAAAAAATATCGCAATTTTTCAATCTTTCAAAATCCATAAAAGTAAACCTTGAAATTGGACAATGCTGAGCACTAAAACTCAAAATCGGAAAATTCCTTATTGACTATTGTAGGTAATGACTATCTACTTCATATTTTCAAGTTTGAAGTCATTTCGAAAAAAAAAATCTGAAAGTTGATTACGAAAAATGTCAAAATATGAGTATTGAAAAATTGAAAATTCTGAAAGAATGACTACAGTCACAGGAAAACACCTGAAAACAACGTTTTAGAGGGCATAAAAAGCTACAGTTTGGTGTTTATGGGTCAAAATCGGCTGAAAATTCCGAATTTTATGTCCATTTTTTAGGGGGTGAAAAATTTGGGGAAGTACCTTAAGAAATAGTTGCAACCTCCCCTGAAGAAAGAAATTTTTGTGGTTTTTATAAGCATAACAAGAGAACAGCTGCCGACAAACTTTGAAAAAAAAACAAAAATTAAGGTATTAGATAACAAAAAACATAAATTAGACAAATACAGAGGTCAGGCTATATGGAGGAAGCAAATATGCGAGGGAAATATTCAGGACTTCAGGCTCGTATATAGAAAATTGTTCCAAATGCAGAATACATTCATTGTGCAGCTCATAATTTAAATTTAATTCTTAATGATTCTGTAAAAGATATAATGGCTCTTCAAAATTTTTATGACAAACTGGAAAAAGTATATGTGTATTTCAGTTCTAGTACAGCTCGGTGGCAAGGAATTAACAGCTGTTCAACAAATAACGAATGCATCACAAAAACACCAAAAAAATTTTGTGTCCAACTAGGTGTCATCCAAGTATGATTCCTTACTAGCAATAAAAAACAATTTCAAAAGTATTTCGCAGTTCTTATCTCAAGTGATATTTATGAGTAAGAAGTCAAGTGAAAGAAACGAAACCCTTGGTCTCAGGAAGCAGTTAGAAAATTTTGAGTTTATTCTCTGTCTTGTGTTTCAAAGTAAAGTATTGGAAAGCATCAATGCTGTCTCAAAAATATTGCAAAGTCCAAATACAGATCTTCAGAAAGCAACTTACCTATTGGGACAAGCAAAATCAAACTTATGTGAGCTAAGACACAAATTTAAAGATGTAGTGAGAGAAACTACGGAGTTAGCACATCATTGGAACATTGAAGTAAAAATTACTTCCAGACGTCAAATACAGATTAAAAAGTTTTTTTGATGAGCTTTTATCTTATGAAAGAATTGAAGACCCATTGAAAGCCTTTAGAATAAGAGGTTTCAATAAATCTCTTGATATATTAAATGAACAGATAACTACTCGTTTCATTAGCATGAACAATGTTAATGAGTTATTTTCATTTCTTGCTCCTGCAGCAATAGCAGAGCTACGAAATGAAAAGTTGCAAGAAAAGGCTACAAAACTGGTAGAAAAATACGATTTAGATTTATCTTTCGGTTTATGAACAATTAATCACCTTCAAAGCATTAATGACTACAGAAGTGAAAATGAAAAAATATGGTAACTATTAAAGATTTAGCAAACTT
>JABUQX010014804.1:7500-16168 GCA_015478945.1 Trachelipus rathkii
GGCGTTTCGTCCCGGGGGGCTGCTTTGGACTCATCAGTGGTGGTCGCAGCCCCCCTTACACGCAACGACGCCACAATATAATATACATTATATATATATATATATAATATATATATATATATATATATATATATATATATATATATATATATATTAAATATAACATATATAAATATTAATAGATATATATATTATATATCTATATATATATATATATACATCAGAGCTGGGCGTTGCGTCCACCGAGTTTGCGCCTTAATGGCGCACTATCAATTTTGTAAGGCGGCATAACAATTTTTTAAAAGGCGGACTAAGCAAAGGCGCACAGCCAATTCTCTGCGCCTATAGCCGCGCCTATAAACAGGAACAAAGCATTTTTTTTTACCCTTAAAAGTTAGAACTTAAGAAGCGTGGCAAAACTTGTATCATTTTCTAAAAACTCAGTGTAAAAACTTAATATATATTATATTATATAATAATATATATTATATATTATATAGTATATATATATATATATGATATATATAAAAAAAAATATAGAGCACACACCAGACACACATATACATATTATATATATATATATAATATATATAATATACAGTGGGCGGCCTCGGTCCATAGGCACTGCGGAAACTGCAAGCCCCCCCAAAAAATTTTCAGAACTAAGCCACAACTACTAAACAGCATTTGTTTTTTTCTTTTTAATACTTCTCTCTCTTTCTCTCTCTCCCACCCCACTCTCTCTCTCTCTCTCTCCCTCTCCCTCTCTCTTTTATATATATATATATATATATATATATATAATATATATATATATATATATATATATATATTATATATATAATATATATATATATATATATTATATGTATATATTAAAATTTTCTGTCGAACAATTTATTCCATAGAAAATAATGGAAACTTCAAAAATCTTTTGTTCCGAAAATAGCTCTATACCGTATATTTTTACTTATGTAATCCGAGCGAGATGTGTCACCGTGATCGTAGCTTAATAAAGCTAAGTTGGAACAAAAAGTGAATTTGTTCTTGCCTGATATTTTTTCCTTTTTTGAACTTCACATTTATTCTCTTTAAGTTTCGATCATTTTTGCAAATTTTAACTGATCGTTTTTCAAAACATTTCATTCGCATTAATGTAAATTTATATAATATATATACTATATATAATATATATATATATAATGTATATATAATATATATATATATATATATATATATATTATAATCTAAAATCTAATTTTTAATTTTAATTTTTAAATCTTTTATGATACAAATCATTCAAATGTTAGAATCGAAACTCTGAAGATGTCAATAGTAAGTGGGCCACTTGAGCGACAACATTTGGAATACGAGCTCTGAGTGTCCTTATCAGCGTAGCTGATAAGGACACGTGTTTTTGAGATAAGGTAATTGATTTTTCATGTTAATTTATTATTTATTATTATTATTATTATTATTATTATTATTATTATTATTATTATTATTTTATTATTATTATTATTATTATTATTATTATTATTATTATTAATTGTTATTAATTAATTATTGTTATTGTTAATCATTATTATTTATTATTATTATTATATATTATTATTATATTATTATTATTTATTTTAAATTATTATTATTATTATTATTATTAATTTTTAACTTTCATAATATTATTGTAATTTTAATCTATGTTTTAGCTGATGATGGGTTTGGATAAACTCGAAACGTCCTAATTAAATGATATCAAAGCTTCTGTTCGTCTTTTTATTTCTTATGAAAGTTGAGGTTCCCTAGAACAATCTAATTGGATCTTTATATATATATATTTATATATATATATATATAATATATATATATATATAATAATATAATTATATATATATATATTATATATATATATATATATTACATAAGAACATTTCTTATGTTCTTGTGTTCTTTCAGCAAATTCTTTTTGTCGGGAGGTTATTAGAAATATTTTATTCTTGTATTAAACCTTACTATGTTGTTATTAACTATTTTAAATTTAACTTGGGTCTTTTTTTTAAAATGCTTTCAAGATTTTAGAGTATTCTTGTATTTCACTGTTTTGGTGTTTTTTAGACTTTCTTGAAAAATATATTTGTTGGCAACAGCAAAAGTTTGTTTGGAAACTTAAAAACGAGGCACTTGAAAATTGAGAGTCAATTGAATAACTCGTGAGTTGGTATAGCTCCGATCCCTTGTAGCATCACGCTATTTTAAACTAAGTATTTCATTTATATTATTTAACATTAGTTCTAGTTAGGCCTAAGTATTTTTTGCCTTATTAAAGATGAGGAATTGTTCAGAGAAACTTATGTTAAGGTCTCTTTTTCCAAGCTGGTCCTAACCCTTTATATTCTGAATTAGCAGGACTAGCAGTTAGGTCTATTCTATCTTTTCTGTTTTATTCTAACACTTCTCTAGCCTCTAAATCCTTATACCTTACTTTAAGTTTGAACAGAGTACTCCACGGATGGCATGATATATGTAGGCAAAACTAGGTACTATCAACTACCTTTAATTTACTAAAATTAAGCCTCAACAAAAGGCTTCCCTCCAAGTTTTAAATTCTTGGAAACAAAACTTAAAAGCTAATTTGAAATTAAAATTTAATGGTGAGTTATAATTGTTTTTTGTTGTAAATTAACTAGTTAGGCTAGAACCTCCTCTTATTTGGGTAGAGCAGTTCACTCAACTGCTGTGATTGCATATCAGAGAATTTACTTCATGGTAAATTCCCAACATCTTTCCAAGAATTTAAAAAAGAAGGACGTCTATCTTAATTATTCTTATTAGCTCATGCTATTTAATTATAACTCATCTTATATATAGCTTATTGAATTTCCTTGATACTTGGATGCGTTGCCTATACTTTGAGTAAAATTATAACGTAGTTGTTTTTTTGAGAAATATTAAATTCACTTAGTCATTGTTTTTATATTATCACCATGGCTGATATGGAAGAATGCCAGTCACTTAATGATCCTCACATTGTAGAACGAGACGATTTAAAAAGAAGGATGGAGGCAATTGTAGCTAGATTAAGAACTAGCGGTAGTCCCTCTTTTATTAAAGATAAAATATCTGAATTAAAGGGTTATTTGAAGTCTTTGGAGAAGACAGATAAAAGTATTTTGTCAAATATACTTAAATTTAAAAGTCTTAATGAATTTTATGTGAGTGAGCGTAACAGTATGTTTGATTATAAATTAGATTTAGAAGAACAGATTGCCACTTTATCTGACAACTTAACAAAGCCTAATACTCCTTCTATTGCTAGTGAAGACTCTGAAACACCCTTTTCTAACTCTACTGTAGGCCCTAATTCTAATGTATCTGATAGAACTGTCTCTAGTTTGAACCTTTTTAGGAGTGCAAAAGAGCCTCCAATTCAGATAGGGAAGTTTGAGGGTGATGAAGCTGATAAGTTAGCATTCTCCCGTTTTTTGTCTAAGTTTAAAGCTGTAATAGACGGAAATCCCGTCTACACAAATGAGGAGAAACTTATACATTTGATAAGCAATCTGGGAGATGTGGCCTATGAAATGATTAAACATTTGAGTCCTGAAGGCTCTAATTACACGATTGCTCTAGATATTTTAAAGAAGGAGTTTCTTGATAAAGACTTCATAGTAGAAAAAATAATTGTTAGGCTATTAGATATTTCTCCTCCTTCTGAAGATAATTTAGCTGAGGTGAAATCTTTTCTTAATGAGGTTAAGGCTTTAGCTTATGACCTAAAGTCCTACGGGTTAGATTTCCTTGCTCCTGATACTGCAGGTTTTAAAATGATTAGTTCACTCGTAGTTAATAAATTACCTCCTAGGTTTATAAATTTATTAATCGATAAAACTTTAACTAATTACCCAAGTATAAATGACGTGTTTGAGAATTCGTCTACCTTAATGAAACGCTTGGAGCTGATGCAGAGGTCACAAGCCAAGCATGAAAGTAATAACTTTAGGAATAGTAAATTTGGCAGACACAAGAGTAATTATTATAATAACCCTAATAAAAATAGTTTTAAATATAATAAATTTAACAATAATAAGCATGCTAGTGGTGGTCAAAACAAGGGCCATAGTAATAATGAAAAGAACTCCACCCCCAATGGTTCTAAAGGTACCCTTGAAAACTTTAAGACTACCCAAAAGTCTGCCAAATCTAATGTTCCTTTTAGAAGCAAAGCAGCTAATTCAGCCTTCCCGTGTAAATTTTGCAGCATGGCAGGTCATAGCATGAATAAATGTCCATCTTACAAAGACATTGAATCTAGGCTAGAACGCTGTGACCAGCTGCATATTTGTAAGTTTTGCTCGAGTGCCAAGCATGCTACAGAAGAATGTCCGGGTAATCAAGGGGGCTTTTTAGATTACGCTTGCATGTATTGTAAACTTTTTACTCATATTTCTGCTTTATGTAAACAGGGGCATTCTAATAATTCTAGCAGTCAAACTATGTCCTATCTTTGCATTAATTTTAATAAGGGTGAACAAAACTATCTCCTCCCATTTATAGAAATCACTTTGCACCAAGGGGGTAAACAATGCCGTTTGTTAGCTCTTTTAGACTCTGGATCGGAACGAAGTTATGTTAGTTCTAAAGTTGCAGGGCAGCTATTAGACTTGAAAACTTTGTATAGTATTAGCTATGACATACATAGTTTTGTTTCATCGAAAGAAAAAACTTTCTTTCTTAGCTCCTTTGTTATTGATCTGCCTGGCAGAAACCAGTTTCCTTTTGCTTTGCTCATTGATGAGTCCTTTGATATTAAGTTCGAAATACCTGGTTTAAAAATGGCGTTAGAGAATATAAATAAACTTGGGCACAGTGTAAGTTCTTTGAGTGATAGGCATGGTTGTGAAGATTTTGTAGAATTGCATGCTTTAATTGGTATAGATTTGTTACAATATTTGCCTCCTTTTTCATTTGAGAGATGTATGAATGGAGCTTGCTTTAAGATGGGTCAGCATATTGTACCATTTGGTGATATTAAAAATTTTCTATACCCTGACCAAATTGATAAACTGAATGTGCCTTCTAATAAAATTGGAGGCCCTTCGTCTCACGAAAATCTTGCCCATTCCTCTCTTGTTAATCAGGTTTTAAGTCCTTCCACCTCTTACTTTAATCCATTGACAAGTATTTTTGAGGACAGTGTAGTAGAACACGGTCTTGATAATATATTTACTCTTGAAAGCCTTGGTATTTTAGATGTTAATGAAGATATGGCTAAAGCCGATATTTTGCAAGTTTCTGAATTTAATAAAAACATAGTTTTTAAAGATAGTCACTACTTTGTGAAACTCCCCTGGAAGGAAACCATTGACCTGGTTCCTTCTAATCATATTGTTGCCCGTAAAGTCCTTGATAGAGTTGTCTCTAATTTACATTATAAAGATTTATTTGATGATTATGGCAAAGTTTTTAGCCAACAGTTGACTGATGGTATTATTGAGAAGGTGGATATAAACCCTTCAGAATATGCAAAATTTATTTTCATTCCCCATCGGCCTGTCCTAAAGACTGAGGCTCAGGTTACGACCAAAATACGCCCAGTTTTCAATTGCTCTTTAAAAACCAACCTTAAATTGCCTTCTTTGAATGAAGCTGCCTACCCAGGCGTTGACCTAATGTCCTCACTCCTAAAATTAATACTGAAATTTAGATGTAATAAATATGTCATCCTTGCTGATATTAAACAGGCCTTTCTTGCTATTAAATTGCTTACTGAAGAGGATAGGAATAGATTTTGTTTTTTCTGGGTAGAAAATGGCAAAATTGTCACCTACCGCTACACCACCTTGGTGTTTGGTTTTGTTAGCAGCCCTTTTATTCTCCATTTTGTCATGAAACACCATGCCTCTAAATTTCCAGATGATTTATGCTCTAGACTGCTAGCAAGCAACTTTTATGTAGATAATTTCCTTTATAGTAGCAATAATCATTTAGAATTAGAGTACATTTATAAAGAAGCATGTGTGAGAATGGATGAAGCTTCCTTTAAACTTAGAAGTTGGAATTCTAATTTGCCAAAGTTAAATTCTATGTTTGAAGCGGATGGCAGATTTGCTGCGCATGGTTGCCCGGAAGAGAAAGTCTTAGGTTATAGATATCATTTGGAAAATGATAGCCTAAGTGTGGCGAAAGTTGACCTCAACATAGAGGCTAATACTAAAAGGCAAATTTTGTCAGCAATTTCCTCTGTTTTTGATCCTTTGGGGCTAATCTTGCCTTTAACGGTTAGTGGTAAAATATTGATGAGGGACATTTGGGGTTTGAGTCCTAAAGTAGATTGGGATACTGTTCTAGATCCTAAAATTATAACTGAGTGGAAAAGGGTTGCTTTATCTCTTAATAAGGCTTCTGAATTATCTTTTAGGAGAATGGTCCTTGATAAGGACAAGGTTTATGGGTTGCATGTATTTTGTGACAGCTCAAAAACCTCTTATGGTTTTATAGTATATGCATGCTGTGATAACATTTCTGAATTGGTCTTTTCTAAGGCTAAAATGGCCCCTTTGAAAGAGTTGAGCATCCCTTGCCTTGAACTTATGGCTGTTGTGCTTGCATTTAAGTGTTTGCCCAGCATTTTGTCTTCCTTTGAAGATATTAATTTTAAATTTTTAAATTTAGTTGTAGATGCCCAGGTAGTGCTTTCCTGGCTGTTAACAAATAACCCTAAGTGTAAATCAAAACTGGTTAAAAATAGGCTTAAAGACATTGAACTTGCCAAAAATGAAATACTTTCTGAATTTAATTTGCCTATATATTTCAGGTATACTGATACCAACAGCAATCCTGCTGATTTATTGACCAAAGGTGTATCATTTAAAAAATTTATTGAAATTAAAAAATTCTGGGTGAATGGACCTCCATTCTTGTCTAATGATTTTAAAAATTGGCCTACACATGAGCTGTTGAGCATTCCCCCTGAGTGTAAACTTAAGTCCTTTGTACATTGTACTGTCACTAATGCTGTTGATGATGTCTTAGACATTGAAAGGTTTTCACAGTTTGATAAGTTGATTAAGATAACTACTTATCTGTTTAAATTTAGGTATATTAAAGTGGTGGAGGCTGATCCTGCCAAATGTGCGGTACTTTACTGGATTAGGCGTATGCAACTTGCATGTTTTGGAAAAGAAATTAGTTTTCTCAAAACTAATGATGATTCTCAGCCTATTCCCTCTCTTGTTAAAAACCTAGATCTATTTTTGGACGATGATGAAATTCTCCGCTCCCATGGGAGGATTTCTAAGTCTCTTCATTTTAGTTTTGATATTTGTAATCCCATTTTACTGGGCAAAGTACACCACTTCACCAGATTGATTATTTTGAATGCTCATTCTCAAGTTCAGCATCTTGGGGTGCAAACTACTTTAAACTGTGTTAGAAATAAAGGGTTCTGGATCCCTCAAGCCAGACAAGCTGTTAAAAATACCTTGTCTTCATGTTTCTTATGTAAGAAATATAATGCTCTCTGCTTCAATTATCCCAAACTTACCAACCTGCCAAAAAACCAACTAGCTTTGATCAAACCTTTCCATCATGTGGGAGTTGATTTCACAGGTCATGTTTCTGTTAAGAGCACAGAAAGTAAGGAGGATTACAAAATGTATATTTTACTTTTTACTTGTTTGAGCATTAGGGCCTTACACCTGGAGCTTGTTCCTGACATGTCTACAGAGAACTTTCTACTTGCCTTTCAAAGGTTCTGCAATAGGTACACTATTCCTTCTCACCTGTACTCTGATAACGCTCGAGCATTTGGAAAATCAGGAGATATCCTGAGTAATGTATTTTATTCCCAAGAATTTTGTGATCACCTAACTAGGTGTCACATTAAGCATATTAAAATTCCTCTTTATGCTGCGTTTATTGGAGCAGCTTGGGAAAGGCTTATTAGGACTGTTAAAAAATGCTTATATAAAACTGTGCAAACTAAAAAGCTTTCTTATTTTGAACTACTGACCACTTTATCCTCGGTTCAAGACGCTATAAATTCCAGACCTCTCACACGTATAGGTCTTCTGAAAATGATTTAAATATCATTACTCCCAATTCCTTTCTGAAAATGCACTCTAATTCGGCTCTTGTCTTTAGAGACTTGGAAGATCCATGGAGAGAGATGGACAGGGATGTTGTACTTAAAAGTCTGGATCAGCAACTTATAACCTTTGAAGAATTCAAAAGGCTATGGTATGAAGAGTATTTGTTGAGTCTCAGAGAGCATAGTAGAAACTTGTATCAGAGTCCTTGGACTAATCGTATAAAGTGTGGTGATGTTGTACTTATAAAACTGCCCAACAAACCTAGACCCTTCTGGATGTTGGGAAGGGTCATAGAAGTGGTTATAGGCCATGATAAAATTATTAGGTCAGTAAAAATTAAACAAAGCAATGGTAAAACTGTTCATCATCCTATTTGCAACCTGTATCCAATGGAATTGTCTATAACCCACTCTGGGGCAAATCAGAGTGAAAGAAGGGATGATATTGACAATTCTGCTGAAGAAGTTCTTAATACTGATCCTACTCCTCCAGTTGCTAGGAGTAGGCAGTCAGGTGTTAAGAAGAGACCTGCAAGGAAGGCTGCTGTGAAGTTCAGGAAATTCCTGAAAGAAAAGCTG
>JABUQX010014805.1:7500-20000 GCA_015478945.1 Trachelipus rathkii
AACATAGCATGCAAATACGTAACCTATTCTTACTTTGTCAAGCATATCTCCAGCATAACGATGTTAATTTACACTAACATGGTAATATTTAACTAAAATTTATCACAACATTGGTTAATTATCATACAGAGCAGCGAAAGTATGCTAACGTAACAAAGTTTCCTCATCAATAAAGCTAACATATCGTTACATGAACTAAGAAAATAATGTACAAAGACAAACCTATCACACCTTAAACACGAATAAACTGTTAACATTAACAAAGTTCCACACTTAACACCAGTAAAGCAACTAACATGGTATGCAAAACGTAACCTAATCTTACTTTTTCAAGCATAACTCTAACATATTAACGTTAATCTTACACTAACACAGTAACATTTAACTAAAATTTCTCACAACATTGGTTAATTATACTGATCAACGAATATACTCTAACATAATAAAGTTTCCACATCAATAAAACTAACATAGCGTAACATGAACTAAGAAAATAATGCAAAAAGACAAACCTAACACAACTTACACACAAATAAACTGTTAACATTAACAAAGTTCCACACTTAACACCTGTAAAGCAACTAACATGGTATGCAAAACGTAACCTAATCTTACTTTTTCAAGCATATCTCTAACATATTAACGTTAATCTTACACTGACACAGTAACATTTAACTAAAATTTATCACAACATTGGTTAATTATACTGATCAACGAATATACTCTAACGTAATAAAGTTTCCACATCAATAAAACTAACATTGCGTAACATGAACTAAGAAAATAATGTACAAAGACAAACCTAACACAACTTACATACGAATAAACTGTTAACATTAACA
Organism: Trachelipus rathkii; assembly: GCA_015478945.1. Lineage (NCBI taxonomy): Eukaryota > Metazoa > Arthropoda > Malacostraca > Isopoda > Trachelipodidae > Trachelipus > Trachelipus rathkii. The sequence continues at coordinate 8,343 of JABUQX010014805.1, forward strand.
AAGTTCCACTGAGTTCTTTATATACTAATCAGTGAATATATGCTAACATAACAATGTTTTCACATTAATAAAGCTAACATAGCATCATATGAACTAGGAAAATAATGTACAACGACAAACCTAACACATCTTACGCCCTAATAAACTGTTAACATTAACAAAGTTCCACACTTAACACCAGTAAAGTAACTAACTTTACATACAAAACGTAACCTGTTCATACTTTTTCCAAGCATATCTCTAACATATTAACGTTAATCTTACATTGACACAGTAACATTTATCAAAAAAATGTATCATAACCTTGACCGATTATCATACAGACCAACGAATATATGCAAACGTAACAAAGTTTTTTACATTATCATAGTAATATTTAACAAAAATTTATCATAACCTTATCCCAAATAACATTATCTCTTTTTAGACTCCTTCCCCCTTTCAGAAAATAACAACTCTAAACATGAAAATGATTTTAAGCTATAACCATTTGCATAAAGTGATGCAATACTTATTATATTTAACCCTCTGACAGGAATATGAGCAATGTAGCAGTCGCCATTCGGTTTACAATTAAATATAAATGACACATCGTTGGGAATAACGAAACGCCTCGCACAAAATGAGTTCTTTATATACTAACCAACGAATATATGCTAACATAACAAGGTTTTCACATTAATAAAGCTAACATAGCATCATATGGACTAAGAAAATAATGTACAACGACGAATCTATCACAACTTAAGCATGAATAAAGGCCTCAGCACAAAGGTCCACACTTAACACACCTGTAAAGTAACTAACACTGCATACAAAACGTAACCTATTCATGCTTTTCCAAACATATCTCTAGCATATTAACGTTAATTTTACATTGACACAGTAATATTTAACAAGAATTTATCATAACCTTGTTTAATTATCATACAGACCAACGAATAACTGTAAACATAGCAAAGTTTTATTCAAACATAACACAAAAATAAGTTCTTTATATACTAACCATCGAGTATAAGCTAACGTAACAACGTTTTTTACATTAATAAACCCAACATAACATAACCTGAACTAAGAATATAATGTACAACGACAAACCCAACACACCATACGTACGAATAAACCACTAACATTAACAAACTTCCGCCCTTAACAACAGTAAAGTACATAACACTTCGTTCAAAACGTAACCTATTCACACTTTTTCATGCATATCTCTGACATATCAATGTTAATTTTACATTAACATCGTAATATTTAACAAAAGTTTAGCATAAACCTGTCTAATCATCATACTGACAAAGAATATAATGCTGACGTAACAAATGTTTTACATCAACTTCGTAACATTTAACAAAAAATTCATCATAACCTCGTCTAAATATCATAATCCCCTGCGAATAATCACAAACATAACAAAGTTTTAACCAAACATAACAAAAAATAACAAAATTTTATCCTAACATAACATAAAAATAAGCTCTTTGAGTAAAATATCACAGTAAAACGTAATAATTTACTGATTTTAAAGCAGTAAATCAGTAAATCAGTAAATCAAACCACCCATCCCGGCAGTCCCCTACCCGTCCCACCCGCCTGTGATCTATTGAGCTATTGATTCAAGTCATATTTCAAGTATCATTTTGGACAAACATAACATAAAAATATGTTCTTTATATACTAATCATTGCTTAACCAACAAAGTTTTAGCATCAATAAAGCTAACAAATCATAACCGCGACTAGGAATATAATGTACAAAATGCAAACCTAACATACCTCGCGTATGAATAATCAGCTAACATCCTGAAAAATTCCCTACTGATCAAGGTAAAGTAGCTAACAGATCATACAATACTCGATATGTTCCCACTTTTCGAGCATATTAGCAACAGGTAAAGCCGTATTATCTAACAAAATCCCTTAACAAAGTGACCAATCTATCAAAGATGCCACCATCTTGAACTATGAATTGATAAATACTATCTTCATCAAAGTGTCACTCGTTTGAGTATAACATCATTTGACCTATGAATAAACGTAGACATTACTAGCAAAAGTCTAGGGCAAACCTAACATTATTCAACAAAAACTTAACCTAGGCTCACGTTTCTAACACATCATCGTCAGTTAACACAGTAATATCTTACAAAAACTCATCATTTCTCTAACAAATCAGTGTTATTTCCACATTGTCATAGTAATATTTAACATAACGTACTTAACTTACGAATAAACAGTTTTCATTAACCAAGAGTATCTAAAACAACACATTACCTTCCGAGAGAAAACCCAGGGGGATGTAGCATGAAGGAGTGTGAATCCTGCGGGAGGGGATCACCCCGAAGGGGGTGTAAGCGAGCTTTGCCCCTCAGAAGGAGGGGGTAAGGCCTCAGCCCCGAGGCTGAGGCCACGGCCGCACCCCTGCTGAAGTGATCCCTCGCCACACCCTTTCGAGGCTACTAGTCGGAAGCTAATGTTTGCTGGGCTCTTGATTAATGAAATGATCGCAAGTTAAATACGACCATGTTAAATGTACGCAATGTGAAGCTGAAGAAAATGGTGAAATTTGTAGTTACTGTGTTAACTGACGATGATGTTAAGACTGTTGAACCAGGTTGCGGGCTTTTGCTAATAATCTACGATTTATTTATAGGTCAAATGTTATACTCGAACGTGACACGTAATCATCTGGATTCAGATGGTGGCATGCTGGCAGGTGTCTGTTGAGGATTTGTTGAATATACGAATTTTACCTGTTGCTAATATCCAGTGGTGCCTCTCAGTATTGTACTGACGCTACTTACGAGGCCACGGGGATGTGCTGATTGTGCGAAGGCTGTGACGGATTTGCGACCCCTGTTCACAGTCGCTGTTGCTGTTTGTTAACTGTGATGCTAAAGCTGTTGGTGCTATTCAAACAGGTTGTATAAGAACATGTTGGTGACTGGTAATAGCTCCAGCAGATCTGGCGACAGTAGAAGACTGCCTGGGCAGGCGGTTAATTTTGTTTAAAAATCCGTAAATTATTGCGTTTACTGTGATATTTTACTCAAACTGTGCCTATGTTATTTTGCTCTTTGGTCGCTTTTTGATATGTTGCGATTCAGTATTTAGACGAAGGTCCTCTTTGTTAAATATTACAGTTGATATCGCATTTGTTACGTCAGCATTCTCTTTGTCAGTATAATGATAGTTTAATTCCTCTTTAAACTTGTTAAATATTACATTCAGCAATAGCAGAATTAGCGACGATATGTCGAAGATATCATGAAAAAGTGTGAGTAAATTACGTTTTGGCGCTGCTACTTTACTGTTGTTAGAGGCGGAAATTTGACCCAATGTTAGTATTACGTGGTATGGTATTGAGGTGTCGTTGTATGTATTCAGGCCCGCTCAGGTTTATTAGCTGTAAAAAACTGGCCACGTCATCGTGGTTGTAAAGAGGCTTTGTTTTGTGCTATGTTTAATGAAAGCTTACGCTATCCCCACAGTTATTCGACGGTCTGCCAGCGATGAGGTAAGCAGGTTATGACAGAATTCATGTCAATGTAAGAGTAACGATTAACAAGATATGTTTGGAAGAGCATGAATGAGTTGCGTTTTTATGTTAACCACTACAGGTGTTGAAAATGTGGACACTGTTAACAGTTATTCATGCTTTACGTGTGATGGATTCGTCGTTGTATTTTCTGGATCCTTGATGCTATGTTAGCGTATGTGGCTTGATTATGTTTCAGCATGCTGGGCCAGTTGCTAAGGGCTTTCATTTGTGCGAGGCATTCATTCCCCAACGTGCGTCGACATATTTTAATTGTAAGGCCGAATGGCATTCTGTATATTCTAGTAAACGTCTAATAAGTAACCATCGCTATACACAAATGTTATAACAAATCGGCCCAAGCTGACCGGCCTGAAGAAATTAAGAAGATATTTGAGACATAATTATGATAAATTTTGTTAATAGTACTGACAAACTTTACGCCTCATCGCCCAGTCTACCATGAATAATCGGTCAGAGTACTGATGCATTTTGACTAATTATTACTGTGTCAGCGTTGTTAGAACGCTCTTGAAGCATAATTTTGTATGTAGTACTTTACTGGTGTTAAAGTGTGACGCTGTTAATGTTAACAGTATTAGGCGTAGAATCGATTGCGTATACGGCGTTCATGATGCTATGATTAACGTGTGTTGTGTTCGCGCCTGTATTCGCTGTTGTATAAAGAACCAGTGAACTGTTGTATTAACGATTTATTTAACGTAACAAGCCGGAACGTCTTTGGCTATTTCTTAGTTCATGTTACTGTGTTGACGATATTGAAGCTTTATTACGTTATAGACCCGGTCAGTATAGTAACGACAAATTTTAATTAAATCAGTGGCTCGTAGCTTTGGTGTATGTTAGAGTCTATGCTGAAAAAGACCAAATTACACTTTTGCATACCATGTTAATTTACAGGTAGGCAATGGAGACTGTGAGTGTTCAACGATTTATTTATTGATGGCGAGAATTCAACGTTGGAATTTGTCTTTACATTGGATTTCATGTGCCGCTGTGGCACGGTGATGAGGCTTTATTATGTTGGCGTGATCGTTGATCAGCTGCCTATGTTGTATTACGGATAAATGTTGCTGTGTTAGTGTAAATTAACGTTAACTATGTTGAGTTGTAACAGCCCGGAAACAGTTGAGATGTGGAACTTTGTTGGCTGTTAACATTATTCGTGTTCCGTGCTGCATTGTCTTACATTATTTCTTGGATTGGTACTTTTGTGAAGCACGTGCGCCTCGCTTGCTCTGGCTGTGTGTGACCAAATATTCCCATGTTGAAATAACAGAAGTAACATCGTTATACTGAAGTATGCTGGCAATGAAACAGGTTGCGCTATTTATGCTACTGGTGTTGGAATTGACAGCGACGACTGCAACATGCTGCGACGCAATGTTGAAACTGACGATACTTACATGCTAGTTCGAGTTAATGCTATGTTAACATTAATGGCTTTGTTACGACCAAGTATACTCATTGACTCTGTAAATAATTTTACACGGTGTAAATTTGTTATCTTGGTCTTAATAATAAAGAATAGCAACGTGTGTAGAAAAGAATAAGTAAACCTACATCTTTGTATCTTTACTAATGAACACTTTGTTGTTAAATGAACTGCAGTTTGATCTGTTTGCGTGTCGCAAGACTGAAGTTATATTCAGCAGAAATGGCTTTATTGGCATGTGAAAAAACAGGCCCCGTCTTATATTGTGATGTTTGTATGAGATTTTATGACCATGTTTATCAAAAGTGATACTCCAGCTAACGAGTAATGGTGAATAGATCTGAATGTCAGGAAAATGACTTAGATGGCTGGTAACAGTTTGTTACTGTTTACTGATTTAAGTATGTACTTTGTTATTTAGTAAAGAGAACGACCTTATCAATAGATCAATGGATGACTGGTGGAAAACTGTTGGCGATGACCAGTGATTTACTGCTGTTATATAAGCTATGAAAATTTGTAAACGACCTTATCTGTGGGTCAGATGCAGAATGTCAGGAGTGAGTGATTACTGCTTTAAGGCTGTAACAAGCATGAAAAATTACAATAAGTGACCTTAATCAATAGATCAATAGATCACAACTGGGAAATGACGAAACAGATGTGTTTGATTTACTGTTTACTACTTTGCATTAATGTAAAGCATGAAATTTAACGAAGTTATAAAAAGTGTGAAAATACACATTTATTTATTTATTTATTTATTTATTTCTTGATGGTTCTAACGAACCACATTTTCGAAATCACATATATAAGCACGTGACGTATACGAATGTTTATTAACAAGCACAACGGTAATAACTGCGGTGCAGAGCCGCTCTCAAGTTCTATACTATGCTACAGAAAACTCAACTGCGAATCCTCTCTGTTAACAGGCTGACACAATGAAGGTCCCCGCCTCGGAGACCAGTCTGGCATCATCCATGACAGGCGTACACCGCTCCAAGCTGCTCGTGCCAGCCCTTACCTGGGTATAGGTCAGCCAGCATTGCAGCCATTGCGATGCCCGGTGCAGTGCAGTGCCGATGGACTCGGGTCGCTGAAGCGAAGGTCAAGGGTTGCTCAGTATTCCCCTCGGGATCACTAATAGGCGGGCCGGGTCTGAACAAACCGCGGCGGGCTGGAGGCCGGAATCGGGTCTTCGCCAACCTGTTCGAGGACGGAGACGGAGTCGGGATCGGTAACTTACGTTTCCTTACAGGAAACGTTTTCGACTCAGATTCGTTTCTCTTCGAGAAACGAATCTTCGACGTAATAATAATAATAATGTGTATGTGTTGCCTTGCTGCGCTTAACGCACGCTCTCTCCTCTCTCACGCGCATCGAACACGCAGATCGTGACCAGGCTAACTATCTCAGGTTTGGAAGCCAAAAGCATAGGGTGGCATTTGCAGCTCTCAGAGGTGACCTCATCTACGGGCTACGGATCGTCACTATCCATATGCGGTCTCTTCAAGTTTAGGGAGACTTCATAACTGGGCCCCCTACTTTTTGAAGGCAAAATCAAAATTTTCCCATTTTTTTTTATTATCTAAATTAGTAGAAAAATTCCTCCTGAACATCATGGTGTAATTATTTTTTGGAAATTCTAAATGGTTTTTTAGATACAGAAATTTATTTAGAGAGGTGTCGAACTAAAAAATTCCAATTCCAGTCAAAATTGCAATTCCAGGTTCAGGATCAAAAATGTTTTATTTTTAATAACAGAATTTTTGTTTTTTTGTTTTTGTTTTGCAATTTCCAACCCAGGCTCCAGCTTTTACTCGGTAAAATAGGTGAAGTCGAAGTCGGAGCCGGAGCTTGAGCCGGAGCCGGAATCGGAGCCGGAGGTGGATCCTGGGTATAATTTTTATCAAGAATTTTTTTTTTTAGGTAAAAAAATTTGTTACCAAAAGAAGTACTGATCAATTTTCAAATGGTGGAGAAACCTTAGTCGGAAACGGGACCGGAGCCGGAGCCGAAGCTGGAGCCGGAGTCGGAGTCGGAGCCGGAGCCGGAGCCGGAGCCGGAGCCGGAGCCGGAGCGGAGCCGGAGCCGGATTCTGGGTATAATTTTTTTCAATAAATATTTCTTTAGGTGAAAAATATATTACCAAAAGAAGTGCTGGACAATTTTCAAATAGTGTAGAAACCTTAGCCGGAGCCGGAGCCTGGGTGTAATTTTTTTTCAAGAAATATTTTTTAGGGGAAAAATATATTGCCAAAACAAGCAATGGACAATTTTCAAATAGTGCAAGATTTAGCCGGAGCCGGAGCCGGGCCGGAGCCAGGGGCATAAAATTTTCCAAGTATTTTTAGGTAAAAATATATTACCAAAAGAAGTGCTGGGCAATTTTCAAATAGTGCAGAAACCTTAGTCGGAGCCGGAGCCGAAGCCGGAGCCGGAGCCGGAGTCGGAGATGGAGGTGGATCCTGGGTATATTTTTTATCAAGAAATCTTTTTCTAGGTAAAAAAAATTGTTATTAAAAGAAGTGCTGAACAATTTTCATATGGTTCAGAAACCTTAGCCGGAGCCGGAGCCGGAGCCGGGGCCGGAGCCGGAGCCGGAGCCGGAGCCTGGGTGTAATTTTTTTCAAGAAATATTTTTTTAGGGGAAAAATATATTGCCAAAACAAGCACTGGACAATTTTCAAATAGTGCAAAAACCTTAGATGGAGCTGGAGCCGGAGCCGAGCCGGAGCCGGGCATAAATTTTTCAAGGAAATATTTTTAGGTAAAAATATATTACCCAAAAAGAAGTGCTGGGCAATTTTCAAATAGTGCTGAAGTCGGAGCCGGAGCCGAAGCCGGAGCCGGAGCCGGTCGGAGAATGGAGGGTGGATCATAGGTATGTATTTTTATCAAGAAATCTTTCTAGGTAAAAAAATTGTTATTAAAGAAGTGCTGAACAATTTTCATATGGTCGAAGAAACCCAGTCGGAGCCGGAGCCGGGCGGAGCCGGAGCAGGAATTAAAGCCGGATCCGGATCTTAGGTATCATTTTTCAAAACATTTTTAGAATTTGACATATATATTAACGAAAATGCTTTACAATTAACAAATAGTGCAGAAACTTTAATCGGAGCCGGAGCCGGAGCCGGAGCTGGAGCCGGAACCGGATGCTGAATATAAATTTTTTCAAACAATATATTTTTAAGTGAAAAATATATTACCAAAGAAGGGCTGAACAATTTACAAATAGTGCAGAAACCTTAGTCGGAGCCGGAGCCGGAGCCGGAGCCGGAGCCGGAGCCGGATGCTGGATATAAATTTCTTCAAAAAATATTTTTTTAGGTGAAAAATATATTGCGAAAGAGCTGGCAATTTACAATAGTGCAGAAATCTTAGTCGGAGCCGGAGCCGGAGCCGGAGCCGGAGCCGGAGCCGGATGCTGGATATAAATTTTTTTTTTTAAATATTTTTTTAGGTAAAAAATATATTACCAAAGAAGTGCTGGACAATTTACAACTAGTGCAGAAACCTTAGTCGGAGCCGGGGCCGGAGCCGGGCGCGTGCAGGGCCAGAGTCAGAGCCGGTGCAATAGTATAAATTTTTTTCAGAAGAATATTTTTTTAGATGAAAAATTTATTGCCAGAAGTCGTGCTAAACAATTTTCAAATAGTGCAGAAACCTTAGTCAGATCCGGAGCCGAAGGTGAAGTCGGAGCCGGAGCCGGAGCCGGAACCTGGGTATGAATTTTTTTCAAAAAATGCTGGACTTTCTTTTCTTCCTTTGTCATGTTCTTCTACTACTTTTCTTTTTCCGGTGCATGTACGCACCTTACCCCCAGTCTTGGGTAAAGAAAGTGGATGATATATATATATATATATATATATATATATATATATATATATATATATATATATATATATATATATATATATATATATATATATATATATATATATATATATATATATATAATTTATATATTATATATATTATATATATATTATATATATATATATATATATATATATATATATATATATATATATATATATATATATATATATAATATATATATATATATATATATATATATATATATATATATATATATATATATTACTAGAACTACTTTCGTGATATATATATATATATATATATATATATATATATATATCAAATATTCGTGGTATTTCAAATATATATATATATATATATATATATATATATATATATATATATATATATATATATATATATATATATATATATATATATATATATATATATATATATATATATATATATATATATATATATATATATATATGAGAATAAATGTTTTTACAGTCTGAAAAGGAAAATAAAATTTCAAAAAAGTTTTTCGCGTTTTTCTTACATTTCAGTTTTTTGAAACATATTCTGACCAAAAAAAAGTAAGTGAAAGGAAAAAAAGTTTTATGCCCATGAAATTTGGTAAAAACCTTAAATATGTACATATAAACAGGTTGATGTTTTCATTCATACTCAGTTTGAATGTAAGGTGGTGTCACGAATACTTGACTGTTAAAATTCAACAATTTAGAAAATAGTTTTCATAGACTCTCTAGATTGTCTATAAATTTTTTTTTTATAAAAATGAAATTTAGTATCAGTTGTGTAAACATATCTTCATTAGTACGCTAAAATCGTGTGTTTTAGTGCTAAAGGCATTGAAATATCTTGAAAATTCTAGATTTTATTGACATTTTTGTGGAAGAAGTTAAAAATCCAAAATTCTTACACCCCCACCAAGAAAAGTTTTTTTTTTTTTTTTAATAAAATAAAAGATGCAAAAGTTATTCATCAAAGAACGTCTTCTTTCAATAGATTTTATTAAATCGGATTTTTTTGATAGAGTGTCCATAAATTCACAGAATGGGGCTTCAAACCCCTGCTGGGGCTACACGTCATTCTTCTGGGGTGCTCCTGGGTTACAATAGCAACCAAGCAACGTCAACATGGGCACAACATGTTTGTTGAGACAAATTTTCAATAATAAGACGAAAAAAAATTTCACTCGCGCCAGGACTCGAACCGTCAACAACAGCGTCGCCGTTAGACAATGTACATTAGGCTCTACCACTAGTCCCGATCCACCTCTCCAAAAAGAGCTCTCGGGGTTTCAAATCTGCTGATATCAATGCTTTGAAACTGATATGGCTGCAATCAAGAATTGTTGGAATTCTGGGGCTACGGCATTCTACTGGGATGCTCCTAGTTTACAGGAGTAGCAACCATAGTCAAATAACATAACATTGCGCACAACATGCTTTGTTACGACAAATTTTTAATAATAAGACAACATGTCACTCACGCCAGGACTCCGAACCATCGACAACAGCGTCGCCGTTGGACAATGTACAGGAGGCTCTACCCACTAGTCAATCCGCCTGCCCAAAAAATAAGTCATCTTGGAAGTTTTCAAATCTCCTGCTTTGATATCACCGCTTTGAAACTCAATACTTATTTAAATCCACAGAAGGGTGGTTGGAACCCCTTCTGGGGCTACACGGCATTCTTCAGGGGTGCTCATGGGTTACAGGAGCAACCTACCAAAGTCAAGGAACGCCGAGAAGCGCAGAAAATGTTTGTTGCCGCAAATTAGCAATAATAAGACGAAAAAATTTCACTCGTGCTAGGACTCGAACCATCGACAACAGCGTCGCCGTTAGACAATGTACAGGAGGCTCTACCACTAGTCCGATGCGCCTCCCCAAAAAAGAAGGCATCTCGGAAGTTTTCAAATCTACTGATTCGATATCACTGCTTTGAAACTCGCTACTTATTTAAATCTACGGAAAGGTGGTTGGAACCCCTTCTGGGGCTACACGGCATTCTTCAGGGGTGCTCATGGGTTACAGGAACAACCGACCAAAGTCAAGGAACGCCGACATGCGCACAAGGTACTTGTTGCCACAAATTTTCAATAAGAAGTAAAAAATTTCACTCGCGCCAGGATTCGAACCATCGACAACAGCGTCGCCGTTAGACAATGTACAGGAAGCTCTACCACTAGTCTGATCCGCCTCCTCCAAAAAAAGAAGGCATCTCGGAAGTTTTCAAACCTCCTGCTTCGATATCACTGCTTTGAAACTCGATACTTATTTAAACCCACAGAAGGGTGGTTGGAACCCCCTCTGGGGCTACACGGCATTCTTCAGGGGTGCTCATGGGTTACAGGAGCAACCTACCAAAATTAATTAACGCCAAAAGGCGCACAACATGCTTGTTACGACAAATTTGCAATAATAAGACGAAAAAAATTTCACTTGCGCCAGGACTCGAACCATCGAAAACAGCGTCACCTTTAGACAATGTACAGGATGCTCTACCACTAGTCCGATCCGCCTCCCCAAAAAAGAAGGAATCTCGGAAGTTTTCAAATCTCCTGCTTCGACATCAATGCTTTGAAACTCGATACTTATTTTAATCCATACAAGGGTGGTTGGAAACCCTTCTGGGGTTACACGGCATTCTTCAGGGGTGCTCATGGGTTACAGGAGCAACCGACCAAAGTCAAGGAACGCCGGCATGCGCACAAGATACTTGTTGCCACAAATTTGCAATAAGAAGACGAAAAAAATTTCACTCGCGCCAGGACTCGAACCATCGACAACAGCGTCGCCGTTAGA
>JABUQX010014805.1:22500-32500 GCA_015478945.1 Trachelipus rathkii
ATATTGTTTAAGGAGGCCTAGTTTGATATGCAGAGGAGGAAATATGATTTTATCTCTGCTCACTAAAGGTGGATTAAAGACATTTTTTTCCTCCAACAATAAGTTATGTTCGTGCTGGCCAGATTTGTCTGAAATAATGTTCTGCAAAGTAAGCAGGGGTATTTAGTATACCTTCCTTGTTGTCCTAACAAAATTAACCATTTTTAAATGAACATATATATATGAACCAATAGTGCTCCTTATATTTGATAAGATTTAAAACCTTTTCTATATGTTCATACTTTTCTTTTAATTTCTGTTGAGTGCCTAATCGGTATCGGGCCTTATAGATTGACGTTATGAGACAACACACATTCAAGACTTCTTTTCGAATTGTCTAAAACCAAGCGCCAATCATTTGTATTGTAAGAACCATCCTCTATCCCCTTTAACATACCAGGTATGCCTCTGCAATAAACTAAACTATCTCTGTTCTAAAATATTTAAGTTCTTGTTTTCTGTAACATATATATATATATATATATATATATATATATATATATATATATATATATATATATATATATATATATATATATATATATAACTATATATATATATATATATTTTTATTTATATAAAAATTTATACATAAATATATAACAGATACATAAAAAAAAACACATATATATATATATATATATATATATATATATATATATATATATATATATATATATATATATATATATATATATATATATATATATATATATATATATATATAAGTCTTGAAGCTAAAATTTACGCAGCCTTTTTAGGCAAAAGCTGCGAGAGACTTGTTTCTAGGAATTTTATCAAAAGTTTTTATCCAAAGATTTAACATTTCTGTGTGTTTCAAATATTGCCCTTTCACACCAACGAGCAAATATAAATGACTTCGCAAAAGAGCTTACTTACCCTATTTTGGCGTAAAACTGGGAGACCAAGATAGATCGTAGTCTCCACAGAAAGCCTGTACTATATGCAATGAAAGACTGCGACACTTGACGAAGGGTTCCGATTCAAAAAATACCATTTGGAGTTTGGATGGTAAGTTTATGGTTTCATAAAACAACGTAATTTAATCAGTAGTGTACTGTAATTTACTTGGATGTTATAAGAATCTCAAATATTGCATAAGGTTGAAAGTTTCAACCTTATGCAACATTTGAGATTCTTATAAAAACCTCTGTAAATTTTGCTTATCTACCTAAGTTACAATAGCATTTAAGTAAGTTACAGTACACTACTGATTAAATTACGTTGTTTTATGAAACCACAAACTTACCATCGGAACTCCAAATGGTATTTTTAAATCTGAACCCTTCATCAAATGTCGCAGTCTTTCAGTGCATATAGTTCAGGCTTTCTGTGGAGACTAAGATCTATCTTGGTCTCCCAGTTTTATGCCAAAATAGGGTAAGTAAGCTCTTTTGCGAAATCATTTATATTTGCTCGTTGGTGTGGAAGGGAAATATTTCCACATATATAGCAGGAGAAATCAAGCTTTTTATTTGCATCTGAACTTTCTTGTGCTTGATGACGTATTGCTTGATTGTTCTGCCAATTTGTAAAGGTATATAAAGCATTTAATACATTAAAAATTAATAAAATGTAAAATATATAAAAACAAATTGTCTTAAATAGGTATTCATTATGAAATAGGAGCTGACAATCTATTAACTTAAACTAGAAACACGAATGAGTAGGTACAATGTAAATTACGTCTATAATTAAATCAAAGCTATTAAATCACGCTGACAAAAATTACTAACTAAATCATATGCTAATTTAAAATTATGTTATTGCCCAAACTTAATTAACTAACTCAACTAACTCAACTGACTGACTGACTGACTGACTGACTATCTGACTGATCGATTGATATTTGACTGATTAACTCTGGAAACGAGTCGTTTTTATATGTTTTAGTTGACGCTCTAAAATATTCTAAATATTCTACAGAAAATAGGAACGCTCGAGAAAATTCTAGAATCTTATGAGATCAACAACTTACTTTACTAATATTAAAATGGGTTGAAATGATACAATTAAAAATATTTTAAGGGTGTTACATTTAAATATACCCATAATACAACAATACCGTAACAATAGGTAGAAATATATAGATAATAACATAGTTGCGTATGTATAACTGCAACAATACTTTGGAAGTATTGAAAAAAACAACAACTTTATATATATATATATATATATATATATATATATAGATATAAAGACAAAGCATATTATTATATATATAGTTAGTTATATATATATATATATATATATATATATATATATATATATATATATATACAGTATATATATATATATATATATATATATATATATATATATATATATATATATATATATATATATATATATATATATATATATATATATATATATATATATATATATATATATATATGTTATTAGTTGCTATATATATATATATATATATATAGTATATATATATGTATACATATATATACAGTATATATATATATATATATATATATATATATATATATATATATATATATATATATATATATATATATATATATATATATATATATATATATATATATATATAAAATTCGCTAAAAGAAAATGTATAATTCTTTAAGTACAATTCCCCAATGTGTTTTTATCTTAATCATTAATAATAAAATATTTATGTAAATTCATTTCACATAATTTTTGTTTTATGAAATCCACTCGAGACGTTTTGTTATTTATTGTAAAACAAATAATGTCTTTTCTGCAAATTGCATTTAAGAGCGAGGTTTGATTTTCCTTGTGGCACCTCCTCGGAGATCCACAGTGTGTTTATTTATTTATTTATTTATTTATCCATTTATTTGTTTGTTTATTTATATATTTATTTATTTATTCTCTTGTTAATATGTAGAAAATGACTTTAATGTTACATCTCTTGATTCTGTTTAATCGACCAAACTTCGTCATATTTAGAATTAATTTAATGTAGAGAGAGAGAGAGAGAGAGAGAGAGAGAGAGAGAGAGAGAGAGAGAGAGAGAGAGAGAGAGAGAGAGAGAGAGAGAGAGAGAGAGAGAGAGAGAGAGAGAGAGAGAGAGAGAGAGAGAGAGAGAGAGAGAGAGAGAGAGAGAGAGAGAGAGAGAGAGAGAGAGAGAGAGAGAGAGAGAGAGAGAGAGAGAGAGAGAGAGAGTAGAGAGAGAGAGAGAGAGAGAGAGAGAGAGAGAGAGAGAGAGAGAGAGAGAGAGAGAGAGAGAGAGAGAGAGAGAGAGAGAGAGAGAGAGAGAGAGAGAGAGAGAGAGAGAGAGAGAGAGAGAGAGAGAGAGAGAGAGAGAGAGAATTGGTAAATTTTACGTCAAAACTAAACTATAGCTCTGAGAAATGTTATTGGTATTTTAACTGATTAAGATGAAAGAAACCCAAGAGGACAGTTTGTGCAGAGAAGCCAGCCTTTCTGTTAAGAGTTTGTTAAAAACAATATTAGTGAAACGCGAAAATTGTGAAGATGGGTAACTATTGAATTTTTAATTGATGTGCTAACAATAGAAATACGTCAACTTGACTGCGTTAGATTAATTTACTATATAGGAAATCTTTGAAGTGTATAAAGTCTTTATTTACAGAAAAGAAAAACTTAATTTCTAGTTTCACAAGAATATAATTATTTTTATAAAGTAAAACATCAAATGACTATTTTTTTTGTTAGAACCGTTAAAAGATAGATTCCGAATAATTTTGTTATTAGAAAGTCCAATTTCACAACCACTGGAGTTTGATGGTATGTAGATAAAGAAGAAGAACGTGTCTCGCGTTCTTCTTTTAGTCCATCGTGGCGTAGTGGTCAAGCACATACGCGTTCATCTGCTAGGGCCCAGGTTCAATCCCAGCAGGGTGAATTACTCAGAGGGGGTATTTTTCAATACCTATTAACACTGCGAAGTTGGAGTAAAAAGTAAGAAAAATTAATATATATATATATATATATATATATATATATATATATATATATATATATATATATATATATATATATATATATATATATATATTATATATATATATATATATATATATATATTAAGACATTAAGACATTAAGAATATAGAGACAGTAAAAAGCCACATGGGCCTATCGAGACTGTCCCAGTCAACCCACTACCCAAACATGCTCATGCAAATCCACAAAGCACCCTAGGGCTTGTCAATTTGTTGTAACTACAAATCCACCAATTTGGCTTAGTCAAAACTAATGATATATAAATATGATACCCAAACCATCCACATGCATTAATAACTAAGTTATGGTCACACATGCCATCTAACATTAATAACTACTATAACTAAAAACCCGCCAATTTGGCTTCGTCAATATATTATATGATACCCAACCCATCCATAAACGAATCTAACCCTTTCTTAAATGTTGCAATCGAGTCACACTCAACAACCTCCTCTGGCAGACTATTCCAAAATTTAACAACCCTATTACTGAATGCATGCTTTCTTATATCAAGATGGCATGCTTTCTTCTTAATTTTCTTATTATGCCCCCTGGTCACCTGTCCATGTTCTACTATGAAAAATTTATTGGTCTCTGTATTATCAATATATATATATTATGTATATATATATATATATATATATATATATATATATATATATATATATGTTATTGTTGTTATATATATAAAGTTATTGTTATATATATATATATATATATATATATATTATATATATATATATATATATATTATTATTTATATATATTTATTGTATATATATATATATATATATATATAAATATATATATACATATAAAAATATATTATATATATATATATATATATATATATATATATATATATATATATATATATATATATATATATATATATATATATATATATATATATATATATATGTATATATATATATATATATATATAGAGAGAGAGAGAGAGAGAGAGAGAGAGAGAGAGAGAGAGAGAGAGAGAGAGAGAGAGAGAGAGAGAGAGAGAGAGAGAGAGAGAGAGAGAGAGAGAGAGAGAGAGAAAGAGAGAGGATAAAAAAGAGACAGAATATTTTAAATATTAATATTTAAAGTTGATAACGTATTTCATGGAACTCTCTTATGTCATTAAATTTTCGTAAAATGTTTTGTAATTTCATGTGGTAAATTTAGGATTTATTTTTATTCTTGGTATACTTTTTGTCCTCTTAGGACCAATGAACTATGTAAGTAAAATTCGACTTAAAATTAAATGTTAAAAAATAGAATATATATTAAAAAGATAATAATATTCTTAATTATCCATTCTATCCCTACTACAGAATGCCTGAATATAAAAGTTACTGTTATAAATAGAGAAATAGTTATAGAAAACGATTTAAAGAAAATGAAGCGGCTATTTGATGGTAAACTTAATTTCAAATGAATCATTTAATTAATTTTATTTATTAACGCTCAAGTTGGCGCCTCAACCATTAAAAGAACTGTAAAATCTGAGAAGTTCATTCGCCACACATGTTAAGCAACTGTATATTGGAATTCTCATCCTAATAGTAAATAAATCTGAGCATGTAAGAATCTAAATGCATATTTCTAACCTGCAAAAGAATTTTCGCAAATATCCTTAAAACTATTCCAAATTAATTTGCCTAATCAGATACAGTTATATACCTTCTATTTATTATTATTATTATTATTATTATTATTATTATTATTATTATTATTATTATTATTATTATTATTATTATTATTATTATTATTATTATTATTATTATTAGCAGGCTACTTGTATTTACTAATGTTAACCTCAGATTCTCTTGAATCACAGTGTAAATATATTTACATATAGTAGGTGAGTAGATAAGGAAATTTTAGGAAAAATTGCTGATACAGATATACCCCACAGCATACTATGTAATATGTATACCCTTCTAAAATATAAAATTTCTAGGTCTATTTTCGATAGAAAGCCACTCCTTGATTTGCCTGTGTCGAAATGTAAGCAACGTTGTGATTGGTTAACAACAAACAAATATCTCATCTTCTTCTTAAGTGCCAGCTTCCTTCCCTTTATGGCTTTTTCCGACATAAAGTAATTAAATAATTTATATAAAAAGTATATTATGCATTTTCCTTCAAAATTTTGAGCCTGAAATCATTATTGGGCAGTGGGCACTGATAATAATACTAATAAAAAAAAATTAATGAATGTGCAGGTCGCAGGGGAGTCAAGTATGTTTTATGTAGTATGAAGAAGGAACATAGTTCCTGCAGGACATGCTAAAAAAAATCTAGCCGAAAATCGAAAATATCTTAGGATACTCCCTGTATCATCAATGAGGGACGAAAAAATCAACCCATTTGGTATTAAAGTGAAATAAAAAGTCTCAGGTCTCCTT
Organism: Trachelipus rathkii; assembly: GCA_015478945.1. Classification (NCBI taxonomy): domain Eukaryota; kingdom Metazoa; phylum Arthropoda; class Malacostraca; order Isopoda; family Trachelipodidae; genus Trachelipus; species Trachelipus rathkii. The sequence continues at coordinate 28,937 of JABUQX010014805.1, forward strand.
TAAAACTCCATATACATAGCTCAAACCATCCTTTTTTTCCTACCCTTATAATACATATACGCGTATCTGAGTGCTTAAGTGTTTCTTTCATTCATACAAGCGTATGCAAATCAATGTACATTGTTAATATGTATGATGGAAATAGAAAAGGTCATGTAAGTTGGTTGTTTGAGCGAATTGAAAGTTTGAGAAACTAATCTTTGCACATGAATTTAAAATGCATGTAGGCGACATACATGTACAGTATGTACGCATATTTCAATACACACAATCCTACATGTATTTATTTCTTCATTCGCTGACAAAGATTATTCTCTTTCTTCCTTTAAGACTTTTGACACTTTGTGAATTAAATTTTCTTACTGACGTAAATGCATTTATTTCATAATTTTCTTGACTTTTTCACTTTCATTATTATTATTATTATTATTATTATTATTATTATTATTATTATTATTATTATTATTATTATTATTATTATTATTATTATTATTATTATTATTGATTATTATTATTATTATTATTTTTAGTATTACTATTATCATCATCATCATCATCATCATCATCATCATCATCATCAATATTATCATTATTATTATTATTATTATTATTATTATTATTATTATTATTATTATTATTATTATTATTATTATTATTATTATTATTATTATTATTATTATTATTATTATTATTATTATTATTATTATTTAAAAGAATATTAGGAGTTTACTAACAATGTATCATGGTAGCTGCACAGTTTTGTGAGATTATTGCCCAAGGGGAAATACTTTAGAAGAAGGATTGGTAAAAGAAGTATGAATGTCATATAAGTGAATAAGGGGATTATGTAGAAGAGAGAAAATATTAAGTAAAATAATAATAATAATAATAATAATAATAATAATAATAATAATAATAATAATAATAATAATAATAATAATAATAATAATAATAATATATAATAATAATAGTACATAGAATAATAATAATAATAATAATAATAATAATAATAATAATAAAATAATAATAATAATATTTATCTACTACTACTACTACTACTACTACTACTACTACTACTACTACTACTACTACTACTACTAGTACTACTTCTACTACTACTACTACTACTACTACTACTACTACTACTACTACTACTAATAATAATAATAATAATAATAATAATAATAATAATAATAATAATAATAATAATAATAATAATAATAATAATAATAATAATAATAATAATAATAATAATAATAATAATAATAATAATAATAATAAATGCTAAAATGAAAAATAGATAGAAAAATTAAAAGAAAGGAATGTTGTTATGAACTTAGACTAGGATTTGCTGACGTACCGAGGAGATACTGCGTGGCACACAATTTCAGTGACACATTACAGTTAGGTTGCAAAAATTATAAAGGTGCCGTGCTGTACGCTGTGCACATTGCAAAAGAGATATTTCAGTGCAGTACTGGTGCAAGGACCTCCTGGTTCACCGTGGTACGTAAAATTGCTGGGCTACTATTGCTCGAGTTTAGACTATAATTGTAAAATGTAAAAAAGGTGTATTATTATTATTATTATTATTATTATTATTATTATTATTATTATTATTATTATTATTATTATTATTATTATTATTATTATTATTATTATTATTATTATTATTATTATTATTATTAATTATTATTATTATTATTATTATTATTATTATTATTATTATTATTATTATTATTATTATTATTATTATTATTATTATTATTATTATTATTATTATTATTATTATTATTATTATTATTATTATTATTATTATTATTATTATTATTATTATTATTATTGATTATTATTATTATTATTATTATTATTATTAACAACAATAAAAAAAAATTCACAATGTATAAAAGAACTGAATATAATAAGCAGTTTACAACCTAACTTATATATAATATTCTTGACGGGGACTAAAGCGAGTACTTGTAAACGTCGGTATAACAAATCATTGAGAGACTAAACGCCCCTATAGTCGAAACATCATTTGAACTTTTCTCCCCAACTACGAGTCTCATTTCTCCTTTATCCACATCAAGACTCTGAGGTAAAAAGGTAATCGCCGGATTATAAATACAAAGAAAATGTGATGTTCATTCTATCCCCAACCACATCCTCAAACTCTCTGCCGACATAATAGCCACCCCTTTAAAACACTTGTTCAATGAGTCATTTTTGACAGGAGTTTTTCAAATATTTTGAAGACAGCAAAAGTATTCTAATACGTAAATATAATGGAGACCTTTGCCTAGCAAAAAATTATAGACCAATAGCTATGCACTAATACGATTTAGTAAATATTTGAGAAAATACTGTTTCAATCCATTAACTGAATATTTATATCAAAACAACATTCTCAGTGATTCACAATTTGGATTTAGAAGAGGACGCTCAACTTCTGATGCACGCCCTCATTTGCTTAACCGAAAAACTTTACAGAAATATAGAAATATAAGAATTCCCCCCTGGGCTATATTGTTAGAGGTTTCACAAAAGCTTTTGACATGATTGGTCATGACATACTACTAAGTAAAATGGGAAGCAAAATGGGGTGGCGCTGTTGAGGGAACAGACTACAATGGTTAAAAGGTACTTAGAGGGGGATCTCAATACGTAAAGCTAAGTGAAACAAACTCAATCACACTTCAAACATCAACCGGCGTACTACCCCAGGGCTCAATTCTTGGACCATTCCTATTTACTTTATAATACAAATGATCTGTTCAACTCTCATGACACCTTTTCAGTCTCATTTGCTAGATGATGATACCTCTATCTTAATAATGACAAAGATGCCGAGTCTCTATCAGCCAATATATGAGTGAAGAAGACGAAAAAATAATTAAATGGATAGATGCTAATAAGCACTATCAATAAATCTAAACAACCAACCATCTTATATTATATTTAGCCACAAACGCACTAAACGATTTAAATATCAAAAATTACCAATGGTAGACTGCACAGGGCTGCATAATGCTAAAATACTGGAATAACACAATTGATGAAAGCTGACATTTAGGAAAGCATATTAACAAGTCTAAGTAGCAGACTGTCGAGATACATGTATATGTGCATAAATAAAATTAAAAAATATTGTAGCTCTTTCCAATTCTTAGGAAATATAGCTATGCCACTGATACAGCCCGGCTTTCTTTACTGTCTTCCATATCTACGGTACGGCACAAGTAACTCAATATCCAACCGGTAATTGTAATCTAAATAGCGATTTATTCGCCTCATTAGGCAATACAAGAGGACTTTTACAGTCATAACACTAGACGCATTATTCAAAATACTTAAAGATACTTGCAATTCAAAACTTACTCAAATTTATATCACTCCTACAAGAGATACATAAAATTACTTCCATAGCAATGCTTGCGACTTCTTGCTAGCTAATTTTCATTCAAGACGAAAGCAAGGCGCGAAGCAGTCGAATAAATCTGCGAAATAATACTGTACATAACGCTCGCCTTCTGTAACTAAAAAAAAACACTCAAGCGTCAG
>JABUQX010014805.1:40000-51171 GCA_015478945.1 Trachelipus rathkii
TTAAGTTAATCATTTAAAAACAGTTACAAGATTTAAAAAATTTAAATACTAAATTTAAAAATCTAAAACATATTTACATCAATAATAAAAAATAAATAAATAAATAAATATATAAATATATAATTAAATAAATAAATAAATAAATAATCCTTGTCTACATAGTGGAACATTCAAAACTGAACAGACTTATTAATGACAAAATGACAATAGTTGGTTAGTGAATTAAAATTATTTGACCAATCTATATATAAAGGAACTGAAGAAACATCAATATTTAATGTAGGCTGGATTTGTTTTATGAATAAAAACTAAAATTAACAAACTTTCTCTTGTACCAAACTGCCCTAAAATTTTAAAATCGCTATACCTAACTTTATATTTACAAAACAAAGAATGATGTCTAAAAGAGGAGTGATTCTTAGCAGACAACTCCATACCAGTTCTATGGCTAACACCCCTTTGCCCGTCAATGCGAACTCTTAGCATACGCTCAGTACAACCGACGTACTTTCCTAAATTACATTTGGGACAATTATATAACACAAACTTTACTTCTTCCTTTTTCTCTCCTCTAGTATTTTCTGATCGTATGATTGCCATTATGCCTTCTGCTAAAGCTGAACTTTTTGCTCAAACCTTTGCCTCTAATTACACATTAGGCGATTCCGGAACTGTTCTTATTCCTCCGCCCCTCCGCCCCTCCGCCTCTCCGCCTCTCCGCCTCTCCACCTCTCCGCCTCTCCACCTCTCTCCGCCTCTCCGCCTCTCTCGCCTCTCCGCCTCTCCACCGTCTCCGCTCCCTCCGCCCCTCCCGCCCCCCCCGCCCCCCCGCCCCACCAACTCCTTTATGTCTAATATAGTAATTATTCTAAAGATGCTATTTATGCTTTCTCTGAGCTTAACACAAAGAAAGCGTACGGACATGATGGTATTCCTTCTGTGGTTCTCAAGAACTTGTGCTTCCCAGCTTGCACAACATCTTGATAAACTATTTAGTCTCTGCTTTTCAACTTCGACCATCCCTTCCCGATGGAAACGTGAACTCATTCAGCCTGTGCCGAAATAAGGGGACCCGCCCTCAACCCTCAAACTATCGTCCCATCTCTTTAACTTCCGTTCTTTCTAAGGATTTCGAATCTATCCTTAACAGAAAGAATTGTAAACATGACGATTCTTTTAATCTTATCTCTGATGGCCATTATAACTTTCGTAAGAAACTCTCTACTGGTGATCTTCTTTATCTTCTTTCTGATTCTTGGTCCTCTTCCCTTCGGTCTTTCGGTGAATCTTTTGTAGTGGCTCTGGACATAACGAAAGCCTTCAATAAAGTGGCATAAAGATTTGATTTCTAAACTTCCCTCTTTCTGTAACTGCTCTTCTCTCTTTCTCTTTGTGTGACCCTTTCTCTAAATTCCTTTTCAATCGTTCTATAGCAGCTGTTGTAGATGGTTATGGTTCATCCTATAAATCTATATATAGTCATGCTCTTCAGGGTTCTGTCCTTTCTTTCATTCTCTTTATAACTTCATCTCCTATCCTCTCTTATACTGACGACAACGCCCTTCATTATATCTTTCATTTTGAAAGACGTCCCTGCCAACAACAATAAGCTCATACTTGGAGGCAGATTTGGAGTGACTAACCTCTCATCATCCTTTAACTGACATGTTATTTTCAATGTCTCAAAAACTCAGATCCTCCATCTTTCTATTAGACATATTCTTAAACACAAGTATAACAGCTTTTTGGAAAACACAAAATTCAAACTTATTCTATCCTTAATATTATTGATGCTCCTTTTAATCGTGATCTTAACTGAAAGGATCACATAACTTATCTTTCTAAACAAGCTTTTAAGAGGCTGGGTATTCTAAAGCCCCTTCAGAATTTCTTTATGCCTCCCCAGCTACTTGATTTTTATAGGGGTGTCGTTAGCCCCTGTATGGAGCATGCATTACACATCTGTGGTTGTTTCACTCACACATGTCTCCTTGAAAAGGTGGAGTCTAGGGTGCTTCTCTTATCAACTCTCCTGTTCTCATTAACTCTTTCCAGTCTCTCTCCACCCGTCTAATTGCTGCTTTATTCTCTTTACTCTTTTACTTGCAATCGTCAATGCTCTTCTGAACTCTCGTGTCTCATACCTCTTCCATTGAGAAACGCCTTTCTACACAGTCTTATCCTTTCACTATCTAGGTCTCTGACCCAAGATTTAACCGCTATGCTCAATCTAACATGTGCTCGACTGGTGTTTTCTGCATCGGGGTCATTAGTACATGAAATACCACTTCATCTTGCCTTTTAGCTACAATAGCTTTTTTGCTCTTTATCTATATTTTTCCCAACTACCTTCGCTTGTACCCTTCAAACGATGTGTATCGGGGCGTGTCAGCCTTTATATTGACTCTGACGGAAACATTCCTCAATTCTGATGTAATTTGGCAGGCCTCGGGCCTTTACCCACCATAGATTTTATAATATATATTATATATATTATATATATATATATATATATAACAGACTTTAAGAAAATAGTATTTCTATCACTGTCTAAATTATTTGCGTTATATATTATTTTATTATTTACTCCCCCTCTCACTTAAGTTAATATATATATATATTATATATATATATATAATATATACTATATATATATTAAAATTTACATTTTAACTGATATCTCGTAGAATCTCTTTTTAAAATGTGATAATGTGCTCTGCAAAAAATGGTGAATATATATATATTATATATATATACTATATATATATTGCATTTACTCATTATACGCAATAACATACTAGAAATCTTTTTCATAGGATATATTACATAATCTGTACATATATAATATAGTATATAATATACACTATATATTTTTATGTGGTATATATATATATATATATATATACTCACTTCATTACTGATTTATAGTAAGTGGGGAGTATAGTAATAATAGCCGAATTATTCAGTATATATATATTCTATCCACAGATTCGGGCTTCACTTTCATGAAAGTGAATAGAAACTGATGTCTATGGTCGGGCTGGAAGAGCAACATGATGAGCTAAAGTGGACGTAACACGACTGCCAGGAATGCGCACATTACAGCACCAAAAGATCTCCCCAATCCATGGTGTCCACAGCGGACAGCAAACTTGCTCCCTCGGGTGGATGATACTATTTTTTTTCCTGCACTTCAGGTCTCAAAATGGAACGCCGCGCACCCGTTGTCAAGTAGCGAATTTGGACCCTTCTACTGGGATGATTGTGTCTTTATTTCTGGTCATACCCATAGACTTATATATATATATTTTAAATTCTGGTATAATTAGACACCTCTATAATATTAGAGTCACTCGCTATCTTTATACTGTTATATCACGTTTCTCACTTACAATCGCTCTCTGTGAATCACTTATTTGAAAGATTCTTTAATCATTATGTAGATTTAATCACCATATAATGATTTTAGGGCACACTACATGTGCCTCAAATTTATCGCGGCCCTCCTGTTCAATAATTTTCATAGCATTTATAGTTTTAGATGATCTCGTAAATATACTTATCATTTTTGTGGTTTTTATGTTTTTCATAGGCTATTGTGTTTTACGCTACTGCACCTTCGATTTTATATTGGCCTTTGCAGTAATCAAACTTTCAAAAACCTTGCACTCAGCTCACCCGGAAGGCAGCAACTCTCTCAAGACAACTCGATATACTTTTACCACCTACATCAACCTCTCTTATAACACCTAGATAATAAACATAACTTAATCCTTATCATTCTCCTTTTATGGCTTATAGCAATCCTGCGATATATTTCCTAACCCTGTGCATACCATAGGCGGAGATACAGGCATTAGAAGCGTATCGTGGAGCGGCGAGTATTTTGGCAGAAGTTGGGATCTGGATATAAGATCTAGACGTTGATCTGGTAGTCTGGCACTTTGATCGGGCGATTGGGGGCTTTGGGGGCGCTGCTTCTAGCGCTAACTATTATTGGAATAACTGGCTTTGCCTCTGGTGAGCTTGGCTTTGTCGACAAAGCGGGGGCGGGGAGGCTGTAATCGTTGATGGGATGAGCAGGGTTCATTCTTTCTTCGACTAATCTTTCTCTCCTCATAATCCATGGTTCGATCGTAGCTGTTCTCTGTTTGGCCATTCAGGCTAGAGGCATTGGATTGGGCGGTGGAACAATTCTCTTTCTCGCTAATCACCTGCTCGGCTAATGTTTCATTCAGCGCTGCGCTAGAAATCGTTGCAGGGATACTCTCACACGACAAAACGGGGCTTTCATCAAACGAAAGTGCGGGCAACGGCTCCTTGGCTCTCGCTACTGACCAGTCTTTCTTGGGGGCGCTCTTGGCAATAAACATCTCCAACAACTTCTGGAAATCTACCTTTTTCTCGCTCTTAATTCGCTCTGATTTTTCTGTTGCTGACTCTCCTGCGGCGAGGCGACGGTCTTCGGCGCTGCCTATTTTCGTCTGATGACCAAAGGCTCCATCAACACATGGCATTCCTCTTCCTCCCTCCTTCTCTTCGCTCAGGTGGCTATACCTTGCTAAAGATTACATTTGATCGGGTGCATATGGCTCACTGAATCTATGAATGTCAGGAAGGCGGGTGGCCCGGATGGGCATTCGTCCCGAGTTTTGAGGACGTGAGTTGTTCGCAGTGGTAGGCCGCTTCGCTCTGCGTTGTCAAAGCTATATTCTCCTATGGCCTGCAAAACTAGGCACTTCCATCAGTGGTTGGAAGCGCGCATATGTCCACCCTATTCCGAAAAAAAGGAGGCCACTCTGATCCTTCTAACTATCGCCCTATAGCTCTAATCTTGTATTTAATTAGAGATCTTTGAAACGCCTTCTCAAACTCTATTTTAGCCTCTGGAATCTCATTCGGCTTCTTTCGATCGCGGCAGTAGCGGCTTTCGGCGGCTCGAGTATGCTGGTGATATACTTTCCTACTTAACAATTTATTTTTTTCCGCCCTTAGGAATTACGGGGAGACTTGGGTGGTGGCGCTTGACATATCCAAAGGCATTTGACCGGTTGTATAGCAGGCGTCACTGGTCTCCAAGCTCGACCTGCCTTTGGTTTCCTGCTTCTCTTTGCTTACTTATGTCTAGCTTTTTTTTCAAATCGCTCAATATTGGCTTGTTGTTGTTGATGGGGTGACTTCTATTTCTTTCTTCTTCTTCTTCTGTCAATAGTGTGTTCGGCTCAGGGTTCTGTTCTTATCTTGCGCTACTTTATTGTTGCTTTCATTAATGATTTCTCGTGCTGCAGGGCGTACTAACTTATCCACTCATATGCCGTACTCGACTCCTTCATATCTTCATACTCATTTCATTCTGCTCCTTCTTTTAGCTTCTAGACATTAGGCCTTCGTTTAATCTAGCTCGTATTGCATTTCGCTTTGATCTGGATCAGAATTTCCGTGTGGGGGTCGTCTCAAACCTTGTGAGCATTTAATTCTTTTAAAAGGCAACTTCTACAAATCATGCCTCTCTCTAAGACACCTTCTACTACTTTCCTATCTTCTTTCGAAGGCTGTAACGTCTCACCTATTGAAAAATAAACCTCGCTTGGCCTTAACATAAAATAACAAAAAAATGTGCTTGGAACTGCCCATCACACAATGGTAGGTGCTAGGGCGGTCTCAAAGAAGGGGGGAGTTCTGTTTAGACTGGCAGACTTTTTTTCCTCTTCTCAGCTACTCCGGCTATACAAGGGTCTTATCCACCTTGTATGGACATCAGCTGGCTTCTCATATGCTGGGGGGGATCCATGGGTTTCAACGCGGCGGATTTTGGATAGGGGTCGAGTTCAAAGGGGGCAAAATAGAGCTTAATAACTGTCCTGTCCTTTCAGTTCAAGCTTGACCCTCTATCTTTGCGGCGGCGAATGTTGGTGGCTTTATCTCTTTCTTATAGGTAGGCCGTAGTGGCAAAGTGCCTCGAGGGACTTTACACTTCACGTTGCCACCACCTTTAACTACGCCATCGGTAGCAGCCACAGGGGTCTGTGCGTCGGACAGCATGAGTTTTGTGTTGATATTAGGGGCAACTCCAGACTAGTTCGCTGGCGGTGCTTCCTTCTTTCCTGGCCACCTCTGTTCTGTGGAATTCCTTACCATCTTCTGTGTTTCCTACTCAATTTAATCTCTCTCACTTTAAAGCGTCTTCGTCTGTGCTCATTTGCGTAACTTCGTTTACGTTAACATTTTTGTCTGAGTTTTAGCACCCCGCTTCCTTGAATAGGGCGTTGCCCGTGAGTGGTGGTGACCACTGTAATATATTAAATAATTATTATATATATATATTAGTCATAACTATATATTATATTATATGATATATATACATTATTTATATATACTATATATATTATAATATATATATATATATATATATATATATTGTAACTGTAGGCATGAGCAAATAATAAGTAGAGAATATTATGATATTCGCGAATTAGTAATAGTCACCAGTTAAAAGGGTAACGTAATAAAATTTCTTCCCATTTAAAACAAATATTCCGCGCCCGGCCGACATTTAGGCGCTTTTGCCTTACAAAACTTCTATTTCTGGAAAAGTGAAGCCGTTGACAAATGTTCGTGTGGGCTCCTGCATTATTATATATTTTAGCATAAGTTACCGGTAATGTGAAGAATTTTCTTTGGTGACTTATGAATAATAACTGGGCTGTTATAGCATGTTAAGCCAATTTTTATATCTATCCTAATATATATATATATTTACTATATATCATATATAGTATATATAAATATATAACTATAATAATATATATATATCATATATATATAGCTTTAAGTGATATATACTATTACTATATATATAATATATAGATATACTATATAAAATTATATATATATATATATATACTCTAATATATATATATAGTTTATTCCGGGGGGGGGGGGGGGTGGGGTGGGGCGCTCGGTGGTAGGTAAGTATAGTATAGGCGTGCTATATATATATAGTTAGGGTTATATGTATATATATATAATATTATATATATATATATATATATATGAGTATATGTATGTAGTATAAAAAAATATAATATAAGTATTATATGTATATATACGTATATATAGATATATATATATTATATATAGTATATAATATATATATTATAGTATTATATATTATATATTATTATTATTATAGTAGTACTAGTAGTAGTAGTAGTAGGGGGTTAGTATTAGCTCAATATTATATAGTATACTGTAGTATATGTATAGATAACTAGGGGCTAGTGTAGTATATCTATGTAACAGTGAATAGGGGTATAGGGTATAGGGTGATATATACTAAGGTAATATGAGGTATAAAGATATATATATAGAGGTAGTTAGTATATAGTATATAATGTATAGTAGTAGTAGAGTATCAGTTGTTATATATATAGGTTAATATAATGTATAGTATATGAGGTATATATCTAAAGTGTGAGTTATGTATTATATACTATATATATAGTATATATAGTAATAATATATATATATATATATATTATATATATATATATAGTATAGTACTTGGGTCAATCTTTCTCTTTGACATTTGACACTAGGGATATCGAAAACCTTATATATGGTCTGGCACAAAACCTTGATTTCTTGACTTCTCTTTTTCTTTCGGTTTCTATCCTTATCCCTGTGTCTTCTCCCTGATTTCCTTTCCGGTCGGTCTATAGCCGCTCTTCCTTCAAATCTATAAATCGTGGTGTTCTCTCTCTCTCTCTCTGTCTCTCTCTCTCTCTCTCTCTCTCTCCTCTCTCTCTCTCTCTCGTATTTTCATTATAACCTTCTCTCTATGACTTCTTCACCTCTCCAGTCATCTTCTATGCTGACCACTGCACCCTTCATTACTCCTTTCATTTTGGGACACGTCCCTCCCAAAAGCCATTAGCTTGCTCTTGAAAGGCAGTCGTTGAGCAACTAACATCTGTTCTTTCTCGAATTTCTAGTTGGAATATTGAGAACAAGTTTGTTTTCAATGACTCAAAAACTCAAAGATATCATGGATAGGGAGGGCACCAAGGTTTTTGTGTAAAGAGAAATCTGCTCTCGTGCTCTCTCTTCTCTCTCTCTCTCTCTGCTGCCTCTCTCTATTATTGTTTTCTAATCTCTATCTAACTCTCAAAAAATAGAGACGGAAGAATGTGTACCTCAAATAGTCAAACAATTTATTATGGTAGACAGTTTTAGGAAATAATAATGTATATAGTAGGTATAGTTGGATAGTATATACAGGTATAATATATTAGTATAGTAGGTATAGTTATGATATAGTATATCGGTATAGTATAGGGATAGGTATATGGGGGGATTATAAGGTAGTAGGTAGGCGTATATAGATAGTAGTGAGTATAGTGATGGGTATAATAGTAGTATATTACTAGTAGATATTAGTATATAGGTATAGGTGGATATACGGACAGTGGGTAGCGTAGTGATAGGGTATATGATAGTAGGTGAGGGTAGGTATAAGAGGAGTAAAGGGGTATATAGGTTGGTATAGTAGAGTTATTAGTTATTAGTATATTATATATAGGGGGGGTATATAGTATAGGATATAGTATAGTGTAGTATATATTATATATATATAAGGGAGTATGATTATATATATGTAGTATATAGTCACGGGTGAGGTAGTATACATAGTATATGTATATAAGTCGTAGGTTATAGTTATAGTATTGATATGTTACCAAACAATTTAATTATTGTATCATAACTATATACTTATATACATATATAATATATACCTATATTTAGAGCGGCTATATATATAATATAATATTTATATATTATTATATAGTATTATAATATATATATATATATAATAATATCCTATATATATATTTATATATATATATATATTATATATATAGGTATATATATATTTATATATACTATATACTACTCTATATATATATATATATATAGATATGTATAGTATACTATATATATATATATATATGTATATATATATATTATATATATATATATATCTAGTATATATATATATATATATGATTAGAATAGCTGATAATAATTGGTTAACATGTATAAACACTCCAGTTATTTATTCATTAATCACCAAAAGAAAATTTTCACATTTACCGGTAACTTTATGCTACAAATATATAATAAATGCATAGCAGCAGAACATTTGTGCAACGGGTGATCTTTTGCCGAAATAGGATGTTTGTGAAGGAAAGGCTAAATGTTATATTTGTTTTACAATGGAAGAAATTTATTAGCGTTTCGCGACCTTTACCTGGTGACTACTTACTAATCTCGCGAATATCATACCATATTCTCGCTATTTATTTGCATCGTACAGTTACATATATAGTCTATATAATATATATAGTATATATATATATATACTATTTTATATATTATAATATATATATACTATAATAGTATATACTATTATAGCTATATATATATATATTATATATTATACTATACAGTGTTGTCACCACCGCTCACGGGCAACGCCCTATTCAAGGAGGGGGTGAAAACTCAACATAAATTATAACTACGCAAGTTACGCAGTAACTGAGCACAGACGAGCTTTAAGTGAGAGAGATTAAATTGAGTAAATTCAGCAGAAGATGGAAGAGAATTGCCACAGAACAGAGGTGGGAGGAAAGAAGGAGGCAGCCGCCGCGAACTAGTCTGGAGTTGGCTCATAAACATCTACGAATTCATGAGAGAGCAGGCACCCCTTGTGCTACGATGGCGTCTTAAAGGTGGTGGCACGTGAGTGTAAAGTTCCCTCGAAGTCAGCTTGCCATACGGTACCTATAATAAAAAGAAACGAGATAAGGCGCCGCAACATCGCGCCGCAAAGATAGAGGGTCAAGTGAACTAGAAAGTAGTACGGAAGTTTATAAGTCTTTTTGGCCTTTGACTCGACTACCCCCCACCCTATCGCAAAAGCACTGTATAATCCGGGTGAAACCTGACATCCGCCCAATTGAGCAGCGCAGTATTCGCATACAAGGGTGGATAAGACGCTTGTATAATAGGAGTACGACTGAGAACAGGAAAAAACAGACTCGCAGTCTAAACAGAACTGCCAGTTTCTTAGAGGCCGCCCTAGGGCAACGCTGTGTGCTGGGGTTTCCAAGACATTTTTTTGTTTATGTTGACGGGCCACGGAGTTTATTTTGTTCAATTAGGGAGACGAGATGAACCATCGAAAGAGATACGGAATTAGCACAGGGTCTTAGAGAAGGGGAGATTTGTAGTAAAGTTGGGCTTTTAAAGAATTAAATTTGCAGAAGGTTGAGACGACCCCAGCCGGAAATTCTGATCCAAGATCAGGGCGAGAATGGCCATCAGTAAGATTAAGACAGAGAGGTACTTCTAGTAAGTAAAGAAGGAAGCAGATTGAATGAGTTGAAGAATGAAGGGTGCACTTCATCAACGTATGAGTCGATAGAGTTAGATGTGCAGAGGGAAAAAAGGGGGAAGAAGATCATTAATGAAACAAGAATAAAGTAGAGATAAGAGCAGAACCCTGAGGAACACCACTATTGACAGAAGAAGAAGAATGAAGAAGAAGGTCACCCCATCAACAACAACAACAAATATTCGAGCGATTTGAAAGAAAGGAATACTAAACCACATAATAAGGCAAAGAGAAGGAGGCAACAATCCAAAGCGAGGGGAGCTTGGAGAGCAGTGACGCGTTCCATACCCGGTAAAATGCTTTGGATATTGTCAAGGCGCCACCACGCAAGTCTGCCCGTAGAGTACCTAGGGCGGAAACCATAAATCTGTTAGATAGGAATATAATCACGTGGCAGCATAGCCTGCGAGCGCACGAAAGGCCTACTGGCGATTGGAAAGAAGGAATGAGATTCCAGTGATCTAAGAAAATAGAGTTGAGAAGGGTTTTCAAGATCTTAATAGAATACAAGTTAGGAGGCTATTCAGGGCGAATAGTTAAGGATAGAGTGGCTCCTTTTTTCGGAATATGACATATGGCCGCGCTTCCAACACTGAGGAAAGTGCTAGTTTTGAGGCATAGAGAATATCGTTGAACGAGAGGAAGGGCTAGCAGGGCGAAAGGCCACTTCCTCAAAACCGGGGGGAATGCCATCGCGGGGCCACCCGTCGTTACT
>JABUQX010014806.1:5000-7500 GCA_015478945.1 Trachelipus rathkii
CGAACCACGGATTATGAGAAGAAAAAGATTTAGTGGAAAATTACGGCTCCTACTTTTTTAGCAGTCACCGAAGCATCCTCGGAGTCAAAACAGGGTTCATACCAATGGTAGGTAGCAGAAAAGCGACGGAATACTCCCAACTAGCCCGATTAAATGCCAGAAAATACGTTTATTGAAAGGTGGACCTGTAGAGAGAAAGTGTTATAATTAAGAGCTACAAGATTGTGGTCTTAGTTACCGATAGGAGGGAAAATTGTGTATTTGTAGAAGGAGAAGGATCAATAGTTAAGCACAGGTCAAGTGTGTTGAAGAAATGGTTATCACGATTTGTGATGTGTGTAGGTTTCTTAAAAGCCCAACCACTCAGTCTGGTGTACGTTGAAGTCCCCTGAGTAGAGAACCTCAGCATTTGGATGAGAAGAAGATATTTAAGCAGAGCCGGAAAACCTGTTCCATTGGGAGAACAGTAGCGGAAACACAAGATAACAGTAGTAGTAGGATGAAAGATCTTAAGCCATAGAATATCAAAGTTAGGAGACTCAAGATTTACGAGACGTGTTACGGGAGTGTTAATGTTAATATAGGGGCAGACTACACCTTTGAGGTGGAAATTGTGAAAAAAGTTGTAGTTTGAGATATTAAGTTTATTAGGGAAAGAATTCCTGGATAGTTGGGTCTCAGACAGAAGTATGAGGTTAGGATGAGAGGTAGAAAGGTGATACTCTAGCAGATTCGAAGTTGGCGTCTAGGACACGGATGTTGGCAAAGTCAATACAAAGCCCTCGTTCATGCCCACCCACACCTAAACGTTTACGCTGTCTTGTTATTCGTACAATTACGAAACCACCCCCCGCACACACACACACGCACACACACACAATTAATATTTTAAAAATGTAAGAGACTCGCATTAAAACATTAAAATAAAATTTATGATAATTTGTGTTTATAAAATAGGAAAGCAGAGGCTAAGTCAAAATGTTCGATAAATATGTAAAACAGGTAAAACCTAAAAAGTTAAAAACACACACGCACTCAAACACCTTGGCAAATTTACGGATGCCAAAAAAGATACTAATAATCTACATTAAAACTTTAGAAATATCTTGTATTACGTCAAATCTTACTTCCCTTTGCTCCTGGGAAAGAAGTTTTGAACCAAATCTGGTTGCAGCCTTGCTCAATCCTAATTCATTTGGTAAAATTACATGAACAGAGCCTTCTCTGATGCAAATGGCATCAGCAATTTCTAGCTGTCAAAAAACGATCTGGCATTATTAGGTACCTCACTTTCCCATTGGTTTCTGCATTTCTGTTTGCTGACGGACTTCCTGAGCGAAGATCACTCCCAGATGATTTGCGGCTATTTTTAATATAAACAGGCTGTTCTAGTATTTTATTTGGGTAATCACCATAGTATCATCACCAAAGACATTGGATCTTGCGAATTTCTCTCGATTGCTTATCACCACACTGCTGCTAAAATTTGATGTATCATCTTTGCTCAACAAGTTCCATCACCTCACTCAAACTAAAACTCCGACGTTCACGAACAACACTAACTCACACGTTAGCAATCTGTCAGCAATTAACGTGCCATTTAAGCCTAAAACCATATCAGGTCGAAAACTTTTCAAACAAACTTATTATAGTATATATATATATATATATATATATATATATATATATATATAGTATATATATATATATATATATATATATATATATATATATATATATATATATATATATATATATATATATATATAACCTCTCTTAAAGATTTGTAATCATATTAGTAATCTTTTAAATGTAGATATAATCAATGTAACAATGATATTTATGAGCCTCAACACAAAATACACAAGGGCCTCTCTGTTCAATAATTTTCATTATGTTCTGCATCTGTATTATGCTTTGCACTTTGTATTTTTTTGTTTTTACTTTGTTTTCATTCTGTTTTATGTTCTATACCTTACCTCCCCTGCAGTAGGAGGAATACTTCAGAAACCTTCTCCAGCCACCCGCAAGTTAGAACCACCAAGGCTAACCTTCTCCCCTCTCCCCCTATCTTAACCTGCCTACACATAGATAATAAAAATAACTTAATCCTTATCAACCTCATTACGCTTAAACAATCCAGTGATATATGCCCAAACCCATGCCCATCAAAGTACATCTGCCCCATCTCCAACAAACACATCACAAAAAACAACTATCTATAAAATGTTCCCACTGCAATAGATGGATCCATATAAACAAATGTTCCCCTTTCACGACTCTACCCCAGGAAAATCACTCTTGGAATTGCTTCATATGTAATCCCTGAACAACATCCTACCTCCTAACAACATAAACAATGATAGCCTACCTATAAAAATCATCTAAGTTAACATAAATGGCTTGAACAACAAACATTCTGAAATTTCTACCTTCCTCTATATACATAGAATTGACATAGCTCTAATACAAGAAGATTGCACACCACAAAACACCCCAA
>JABUQX010014806.1:15000-40000 GCA_015478945.1 Trachelipus rathkii
ACTGCTGTAGTCCAAATTTTTCCATTTTCCACACTGCTGTATCCCCAACGTCTCTGCAGTTCAGGACAAAGAGATTCCTGCTGTATTCAGCGAAAGGGTTCCCCATCTCTGTCATCGCTGTTCTCAACGATCGCACATCCTGTAAGTATACCATCTGTTCATGGCTCTTCTGTTCATGGTGCCGTTCATCTTTGTCATGACTGTTCTCGGTTAACCCTTCGAATTCCTGAATTAAACGAGCCATCCAGAGTCGCAGAGCTGCAGGGTTCTCTGTCAGGCCCAATGCACCACCGTCTCCTTTGACGCAAGCATTGTTTTATTCGTAGGCCTGGCTAATAGCAATAGCAGAGAATGAACGCTTTGACTTCTTGACAACAAATTTCCCCTTCAGAAACTCTCCATATGCACCGGGATAGAGCTGCTTCAGTGACACCATGTCTCATAGGTGGATAGGCCCCCATCTCGAGTAGTGCGTATGGTCGAGTGCAAAGAACTAAAGGACGATCTTGGACAGAGCCTGTATATAGAAAAGGAAGTCGCCCTCACGTATCGCTCCCACGTAGACCACCACAGCCAGCTCCAGCTGCAGGATTAAGGACCAGAAATGGAATTGAGGAGATGCAGTGGACCTAGATTCAGACCAGTCTTCCAATGGCACCGCTCCTCTTGCATCTTCCAAAGTATGGGCGTACTCCTTGTAGGCAGTCAGCTGAAGTAGATACAGGCTACTGGCTGTGACTTGGTGAGTCCATCTTGTGCGTGTCACGTGGGATGCTTTCAAAAACGATTCTACTGTTCCACTGGTAGCAACCCCAGCCTGAATGAGTGCTCCTGTCCAGCCGCTGCCCTCCAGAAGATCTCCGAGGACCTTGAGGGAGAACATCTCGATGTGTAGGCCACCAAACATCACTATGAATTGATTCTCGCCATAACTTGAAGGCCAGCTCCATTGGATCTGCTTCGCCAGACTGTACATTGAGTGGTCACATGTTAGGTCTGGGATCTGGCCAGGATTCAACACTGCAACTGCCGTCTTCACGATGTTCTGTTCATCGAGTGTCGGGTCATGGCTACGGATTTGGCCTCGTCATGGAATAAGGGTAGCAAGGACGTCAGAGCCATATCCATGTCATCTGGTGATCGTAGTGATTGTTATATTTATATTTATATTTATATATATATATATATAGAAACCTATATATATATATAATATTATATATATTAATTTATAATATATATAGATATATATATATATATTATTATATATATATACTATATATAATATATATTATATATATATATATATATATTATTATATATATAATATATATATATATATAGTATATATATATTATAATATATATAATATATATATATATATATTTATATATATATATATATATATTATAATATATATATATATATATATATATATATATATATATTATATTATATTATATTATATATAGTATATTTATTATACTACGAAACTTATATTGCACAGACATTATTGGAGCCTTCTAGCTCATAAAGAATATTTGATTTAGATATGTATTCGACAAGATATTTTGGCAGCCATGTTTTAAAATGGCAGCCACATCGCTCATGAATGTAATCTGGAATGGCCCTATATGCAAATATCTTTACAAACACCCTTTTATGTCGTTCCAAAAATCTTCGCTCTGTTTCAAATATTTTCGTATTGTTAAGTTCTTCAAATATATTTGTTTAAAATCTAGGACAGTATAATTTGTCTTAGTAAAAAATTGTGAAGGTAATCGACATTTTGTTATATTTTTATATAATGGTCTGGTTATGTTTTTCTTATAAGGAAAGGGTACATGTGAAAATATTGGACTCCGTGCCAAATTTAAGGTCAGAAATTCCATCTTTTTATTTAAAAATTCTAAAGTAATTTTTCGAAAACATTTCATATTGTGTAATTTTTTATGTTCTTTTTGTGGGCATATCTGTACTAGGTTGTGTGGTATGCTTTAGTTTGGTTGTGTTGTACTTTGTCTGGCAACATTAGCTGCATAAGTGTAATTTTGTGTATAATCCAATGTGATAGTGTGCGTTGACACTCCATTCTCATGTGGAAAAGAAATTGGAACATGAGTTGGTAGCATGCTCGCAGCAGATGGTTGCATCGCACGAGCGATAAAGCAGAGAAGTAAATTTATTTTAAATGATAATATGATTTTTTTTTTTGTTTTTCTAGATGGTGATTGTATCATTATTTTTCCGTTTAATATGCTTCTTTAAAAATGATTTCATTTTGATTCCTCTTCATTTGTTGTACTTCGCTCTTGTATCTAGAATATCATGGTTTGTTCTATGCTTTGGTCTTTAGGGTCGGCTATATAATATGTTTTAGATGTGTTTTTTCAAGCGTTATTCTATAAATATTGAGGAAAACCATTGTTAATTAGTAGCTTAGTTATTGATATTTTTTATCCACAAACTTCAGACCAATAGCAATTAAAATTTTGTACAGTATGAGGAATGCTGTTAAACTAATGAAATTTTAATGGTTTTTGTATGTGAAATTTGAAATAACGCAAACGACTGGCTCATTGAAGAGGATATTTACGGGTTTAAAACACCGACAAGGAGTCTATAGCTGATTTTCGACGTCATACACACTCTGTCGCTATAAAATATCGTATATGAATATAAAAAACGCTGTAGCAGCAGAGCCCACAAAATATACATGTAAATACATCAGTTAATAAAATAGTCAGATATATGTGTATACTAGTAAAATTAGCAGAGTCCTATCTCAATGTATTTAATATGAAAAACATATTTGGTTCATTTTCATAAACATGTAATATTGTCTTTTTGTATCACCACGATAATAACAACCTTATGTGTCTTTTTGTGTGCGGAAAGAATATGAACAATTACTATTGATAGTCTAATATTAGTCGCATACAAAGATTATCTCTTGCTCTTTAGAACGTCGTGATGCTCCATCTGCTAGCGGTGTACCACGTCGTTGTACCTAATTCTATTGGCAATTAGAGTGGGTATGTAACGCCCACTTTACTATTGAGCATACGAGGGATGAAACACTTTGGCACGTATGGTTGCAGCAGCAAGTTAATCTAAGTAAGCATACAACGATATGTGAGGGAAGAACATAAACCTTGCAAACAATCAGAATACAAAGACAATTGTTTCTATAAAATAAGAATAAAGAAGAGGGACATTCCTGATTCTTAGACTGGGGAGTCTTCTTATAAGGAAGACGATACGGGACATTGTAATATATGAAAATAGTATCGAATGTCCGATTACCTTAACATTTTTACTTTAGAAGATAGAAAAATGACAGAAAATATTACTTCTAGTGTAAAGTCATAAACTTCACATTTATTTTTCGCCTATTTTAAATTTTAGTGTTTTATATCTACGAGTTATTTATTTAGTTGGAACAGGTATTTGATTTTAAATTTTTAATTTTTTGTTGGCTTCGTTCTTTAAAATAAAGTAATATATCCTTGATAGAATGTCCAACGTGAGTTGACGAGATGTTATGCTTGGTCACTTCTCATCTCTCATTTATATTTTGTTTTTCATTCAAGAGATTGTCCTAGAGTAAAGTATTATCGGAAAATATGTAGGAAGTGTTTTTTAGGAAATTTTTGGGAAGAAATGCTTTGCTATGAAAATTTTATGTATTTATTTATGTTATTTATGTAGTTATTATTATGTATTATGTTTATTATTTATTATTATTATTTTATTTATTTATTTATGTATTTATTATTATTATTATTGATTATTTTATTATATTATTATATTTATTATTATTATTATTATTAGTGTATTATTATTATTATTTACTTGATTATTATTATTATGTATTTATTATAATTATTTATTATATATTATTATTGAATTATTATTATTATTATTATTATGGTATTTATTAATTATTATTATTATTTATTATTATTATTTAATTATGTATTTTTATTCAATTATTATCTACCTTCTGATGGGATTTAGTCGTTGCTGTTATTATTATATTATCTATTATTTATTATTATTATTATTATTTATTATTATTATTATTAATTTGTATGTATTATTTGTTATTTGATTTTTATTATTATTATCATTATTATTATATTGATTATTATTATGTATTATTGTTATTTTTATTAGTTATTATTATGATATTATTATTTTATTATTATTATTGATTATTATTGTTATTATTTCTTAAAATTAAACTGGATTCCTAAAAGACTCATCTTTAACTAGAAAACGTTTGTATCTACAAAAAAGTTTCCCTACCTGGTAGCCATCTCAAAAGTTTCGCTCTTTTCTTGTTGAATTCCCTGTTCTATTTTTTTAGTACTTTCAATATGAGGTCGTTTTTTGTGAGAAATGTTTTCCCGAAGAGGAATGTTTTTTCGTCTGCATTTATTTATTTTGTTCCGTCCCTAAAGGAATGATAAAGATAAGTGAAGTTGCGGTGCATATTTCTCATTCTAATCTTTAATAAAATAGGTTGTCTTGTTATTAGGTGTCTTTCTATTTCCTTTTATTAAGTTGTGTCCTTTGTTCGGTGATTGGGCTTTTGGAAAAGCTCTGAGGCTTCACTATTTCAAGATGGGAATACAATAGTCGCAGGAAGTCATGAATGGAAATTTTACGGTCTTTTCTATGACACTTAAAATACAAGAAAGATATGGATAATTTGAAAATTTCTTAATGATCGCATCTTTAACAAAGTTATTTGAAAAAAAATCAGCAAAGGGAAAAGTTTAAAATTTGTATGATCTAGTGAATTATTTGAGGTGTTACATTTAGAATGATTAAAAAATTAAACATTGAGTAATTCATTTTATAAATTTTTTGTATGTTATTTAAGATTTTGAAGAGTGTATTTCATATTTTGGAGAATCTTAAAATTTTTATTTGTCAACATAAATTTAAAGATAAGAATGAAAATAAGCTTTAAATTAGAATTTAATAAGCGTTCATAAGGTTTTAAAAATTAAGTTGAAATAATCCTATTAAAACTTCTAGCGGTTTGCGTGAAATTTGAATTTTAGTGAAACACTTCTAGAAATACTCATGGGTTAGGTGCTCATGAATTGTTGAATTTAGAATATGTGATTTTCAAGTGATGTATAAACGTAATTTCATGAAAGGAGAATTTGTATGTAAATGAGACATCAATATAACATCTGATGTTGATGAAATGAAATTTAAACTGTTGTTATAATGTTCTTAACAATGACCCAAGTATGAAAATAGATTTTAGTATTTCAGGCGTAGCATCGAAACGTTTGCCAGAATATGACAGAAGAAGACTTTATACATGTCTTTTTAGCAAACCTAAAATTAAATTTATGGATAT
This sequence comes from Trachelipus rathkii, assembly GCA_015478945.1. Lineage (NCBI taxonomy): Eukaryota > Metazoa > Arthropoda > Malacostraca > Isopoda > Trachelipodidae > Trachelipus > Trachelipus rathkii. The sequence continues at coordinate 20,381 of JABUQX010014806.1, forward strand.
GGAATTTAGAGTGTTATTACGTTAGTATTTGTAATAGAGATGAGTCGCTTTACTGATTGTTTCATGGATATGATGATCGATGTAATAATAAATAGGAAAATGAGTAAATTAAATGTAGTTGGTTGCAGATCTTAAATATATTAAAGTTTATGGTCATTTGCAGTTGATAAGTGATTTCCTCAACCTTCTTCATTTTTGAAAATTCGAGGTCTTCTGCTCCGAACCCTATGATGTTATAGTTAAAAAATTCACACTCTTGCTTCTGCTCGCACCTCTGCAGATAAAAAGCGTAAAAGAAATATAGATATATTGATATATATATATATATATATTATATATATTATATATTATTATTATATTATAGTGATTATGATATATATTATATATATATATAATTAATTATAATATATTTAATAGTATATATAAGTATATGTATTATTATTATATATATATATTATATGTTTAGTTATATACGTATTATGCCTTATATAGTATATTCATACTATACTTATAAATATATACTATTATATTTATTTACTCATCTAACATTTCTTTTCTTATATGAATATATGTTTTCCTATTATATTATAATACTTATATCTAGAGATAAATACATTATATATACGTATATATACTCGTTAGTATACAGTTATTTACTATGTATTGAGCATATTATACACTATAGTATATTTATAAGTATATGTAAGTAACTAATTAGTATATCACTAGTATATTGTATAGTTATATATATTATGTATATTCTAGTATGATTATATGTATATTAGCTGGCGGCTCAGTGTCAAAGATACTTGGTAGTGCAAATCAAAAATTACATATACAATATATATATTATATATGTAGTATATAATAGTATATATTATAGTATAGTATATATATATATATAGTAATATATATATTATATATTATATATATATATATATAATATATGTATATATATATTATTATTATATATTAAATATATGTATATATATAATTATATATTTATATATATATTATATTATAGTTATAGTATATTATATATATATATATAGTATATATTATATATATAGTATATTATATATTATATTGATGTATATATATATATATTATTATTATATATATTATATATATATATATTAGATATATATATGATGAAAATTCATATTTTTTGTTACCTTTAAATTTTATTTATATAAGAAAGAGAAAAAATTTTCTTCCTTTTTTGAATGGTTTCCATATAAAATACTCACTTGTAATTGCACATATTCTTACATGTCTGAATTTTAATATGGCCTACAACACTCAGGAAAGAATTTAGCAATTGTTGATGGAAACGTTAAATGCGATATCGAATTCAATATTACCTCGTATTTATAAAACTCTTAAGCAGTCTCAACTTTATAAAACATCAAAAATCAGTACTGAAATTAATATTTTATTAAATAATATGGAAAGCGTATTATTACTAACTCACAGGCAGATACGTTGTCTCCTAATAATAGAAAAATCAAGCTTGTCTTTGCCGAGGGCAAATTTGTAAGTAGTCCGCTAGAAGACTGACTCAAGGCGAGTCTGGCGGTACTCTGATAGCAGAATGATATCATGATTTTTTTTTATGAAATTATAAAATTAAAGTATTCAAACATTAAATATATTTAACTTAATAGATAAATTTAATTAATTTAGTTGTATATTAATGTTTTTTATATTTATCATTTATGTATTATTATTATTGTCTTGCTAATGGTATTTAAATTGGACAATTAAAAAAAGAAAAAACAAGACTGCTACTAGAGTCAGCCGGCAAATGCAGAGTTTGCCTAGAGGCTAGAGTTAAAGAAAACGGAATAATTTTTTTAACTCGGAAAAGTATCAGTTGCCACTGATCATTACTATTATCAAAGAAAATCGAGTTGAAATTTGAGAAGGCTTTTTCAGTCACGCTTCGAACGAAATCATTATTAATAATATATATGTATGTATCTATAGTATATAATATATATAGTATATTATATATATATGATCATATATTATATATATATATATATATATATTATATAATTGTAACATTTATTAAGATATATATCCTATACACAAAAATATACTATATTATAGTATTATGATATTTATGATTTGATTTTTTTAATATGTTTATGTGTTCACTAAGGCAAGATAAGGCGTTGCCTTCTCTGCCTACTCTGAAAAGCCACCACTGATATATATAGGGTATATATATATAATATAGTATGTATTAATTATTATTTTATATATTATAGTATATATATAGTTATATATAGATATATATATATAGTTATATTATATATGTAATAATATATATAGATTTTATGAATATATATATATACTATATATATATATATAATATTTAAGTAATATAATAGATATAAGTAGTATATATATATATATTATAGCGTTATTATAATATATATATATCGGTATATTATTATATATTAGTATTATGATATATAATTTAATAAAAAAAATAGTTTTAGAAATTTAAACCTTCTATATAGATATTTATTGAAAAGTTAAGCCCTTGTATTGGGTTACCTAACTCTTAAATTTCACATTAAATTTTTTAATTTATATTACATGCGCTATTACGATATTTGCACTACTTATATATTTTAACACAAAATCTTCAAAGATCACAAAAATCCAAAGCTTTCGCCTCTTTGACGCGAGGCCTCTTCAAGTGGTGAATGAACGAGAAACAGGAGCCAAACCTTTTTTTGAAATGTTAGTATTGATTGTGTATTCTGTTGGTTTGACTTATTTTTTTGTAGAAATGATGTTCTTTCATTAGATTGATTTGTATTGGGTCCAGGCTCATTTTCTTATTTTTGTATTATTGAAATTTTCCCAATTTATGATGCAAATGAATCTATTTGTTTTCTTAAATTGGTATCCCGAGGTGTTGAAAATTTGGTTAATGTTGTTAATATTTATAAAGTGGTTGTAGTGGTTCTATGATGTACAAGAGCTTAGTTTAAATTATCCTTTCTTAATTAAGTCATATCTATGCTGGTATGTACGTTTATTGAGGTCGTTGGTTTTGCCATAGTTACATTGGGAGGATAAGCAACCACTGCATGGGCAATCTGGTATTATATACATTTCATTTTGCTGTCTTGGTTTTTATCTTAGGGGGGAGAGAACTTTTTAGGGAAAGAATATGCGAGTGGGTGAAAAGGATATTCTTGCCCTTTTCTTCTCAACACCCTTACTTGGTATAGATATGCTTGACTGACTTTATTCGAGCCATGTTCCCAAGAAACGCACCAACGCGCACTCAATATTTTGGATTCATAACAGCATAAAACAACAAAATTCAATTTCACCTATGAACTAATCAATAGATAACAAACTCCCTTTTCTGGACACATTGATATCCTTGGAAATAGCATCTCATCTGTCTCTCTGTAGTGTGGATGCGGTTTGCTGAGCTATACTGCTTTAGAGGTGTGTAAAACTCATTTTTTTAAGTTATAAACAAAAAAAGAATACAAAATTTAGTAATATGTTAGAGGTATGTTTGAAAAAAGTGTCAATAAGTTACGTTTTTTAGTTAATTTCCTATTCTCAGCGTTCACCAAATTACTATATCCTCATTACTTTATAGTTTCAGCCCTTAAAAAAGCAAAGATAAAATTTTGCAGCACCTCTAACAACTACCGTTCAAATCCCCCTACATCCCATTTACCTATCCCCCAAACTCTTATAAACATCTGTAAAACGCATAATTCCGAAAAATATCCTTTTCAAACAATAGAATATTTTTCCCTTAAAAAAGTTCTCATTTCCCCTATTATTAAAAACCAAGATATCATTGAATGTGTATCCAAGGTGCCATGCAGTGGTTGCAACTCCGTGTACTATGGCGAAACCAACGACCTTAATAGACGTACATACCAGCATAAATATGACTTAAGAATAAATAATTTAAACTCAGCTCTTGTACATCAGTTACACAAGCAACATCTATATATAAATATAAAAGGCAACATTAATCCAAATTCTTCAAATACTCTAGGTAAATTTAAGAACAAAACAAATAAAATCGATTTTGCATTCAATTAAATTGGGAAAATTTCATAAACAAAAGGGAAGAAGTGAACTCTGGAATCCCATATCAATGCAACTATATGAAAGACACTATTTTACAACAAAATAAGTCATAAACCAACAGAATGCTAATCAATAATAACAGTTTCAAAAAAAAAGTTTGGCTTCTGTTTCTCGTTCATTCACCACTTGAAGAGGCCTCGGCGTCAAAGAGGCGAAAGCTTTGTTTTTGTGATCTTGAAGGGATTTTGTGTCTAAATATTTATATACGTAGTGGGCAAATATCCGTAATTAGCGCATGATAATATTAATTAATAAAAAATTTAATGTGAAATTTAAGAGTTAGGTAACCCAATACAAGGGCTTGATTTTCTCAGTATATATAGTATTTATATATATATATATATTATATATATATATGATATATTATTATGTATAAGTATATATATATTATTAATGATATATTATATTATTATATATAAGTATTGATATTATATATAGTGAGTAGTTAATATATATATATATTATTCTCTTACTGTGTTGCAGGCTGCATTGTCCTATTTGACATAGAGTCAAACTTTGCCTCCAATTAAAACTGAGGATGTCTGTTAAGCAATGGGATATGCTTTTGGTCAATATCTTCTTCCTCTTCTCTTACTGCGTAGCATTCTCTTATCCGAGATCGACACCTTTTCAGTCTCAATCACCCGATCGCTTTTCAGTACTTCAATGATGATTAGGTTTCATTCCGCCCTCCAACTTGAAACAGGTGAGTCGCATAAGATTCTTTGGAATCGCCTATTACCATATACAACGCATCCTGCTTTTAAACTCTTCATTATCGTCTACACTATGCGCAAAGTTTAACCAGCCCAATCTTTAAAAGTCTCATCGGGTTTCTCTTTCTCTTCATATCTTTGTCTTTTCTCTCTCTCTTCCCTCGCTTCTCATAACTTTCCCTTTTTCCTGTACTTTCTACAATTAGTCCTAATTTAGATAATTAATAATTGAGATTAATTAATCATGCTATACATGGGCGTAGGCAGGATTTCATTTAGGGGGTGCAAAGGTTGATATACTATATTATATATAGTATATATATATAGTATATATTAATAGTATAGTATAGTATATATATAATATATATAGTAGTATATATGTAATGCATGTATGGCAGAAGTATAGGTATAGTATATATATATATATTATATATTATATATATATGATATATATATGTATATATTATATATTAGTATGTATTATTTAGTGATATATATATTATACTATTATTGTAGTATTATAGTATAGTAGTATTATATATAGTTATATATTAGTAGTATTATATATATATAGTAGTATATATAATGGTTATATATATTAATATTATTGATATTAATATATATATATATTAGTATATATATTATATGATAGTATATATTAATATATATTATATATATTTATAGTATATATATATGTATTATTAATTTAGTAGTGCCCCTTGTATGAATTTCATAATTTTGTCTAGTTTTGATTTTTTTTTAACATATTGCTGAGTCATTAATAGTTTCTGATACTGAAAAGAATTTGTAAAGTGGTGACGTGCTACATGATTTAAAAGTTCGAAAATATTTTTGTTAAATAATTTTTATACAATCACATTTAGATAGCAACAATATTTTTTAAAGAAATGAAATATCTACAGACAAGATTGAATAGTAGTGGTAGTAGAAAATACCATGACAGCTTGCCCAACCAGTCATATAAAGCGTATTAATAATAACTTTACACAAAAACAAGAAAGGTGTGCGTTCGAGCGACGGCGACAGGTACGGGGGGGAACGGTTTTTCAGTTAAAGCCGAAGGGAAGGGGCGTGGAGGAACGGCCCTCCGCGACATTTCCCAAATACCAAAGAGGCGGGTGTTCGGAGACGCTCCCCTGGAGGGAAGGGAAATTAGTCTACCCTGTTCCGTTCTGCCTAGAGAGAGAGAAGGCGAGAGACTAAACTCTGCCATCTCTTTTGAATTTATCACTTTTCAAGTTTTAGTTAAAAAGATAAAAAATATAAAAATACAACTGACGGAGTCGTAAAACTGTTAAACAGGTCCTATTAATTACTTGTTTTGAATATGTCAGTCCACGCCACTTTAAAATTGAGTTGTGTAGGATGCATAATACAGTAAGTAAATATATTAAAAAAAAAGCAAAAGAAATATATCAAACTGACGGGAGTCGTAAAACATAAATGGGCCTAGGGGGTCCATATATATATTAGTATGTATATATTATATATATTATATATATATATATATATTATAGTATAGTATTATATATATATATATATATATAGTATGATATATATATATATTATATGATATTATATATATTATATATATATTATTATATTTATTTATATATTATTATAATTTTGGTTTATATAAAATATGAAGTAATTATTTTCTGTTTATTTCTCATATTATTTTTTAATGTGTTGTCTGCATGCTGAATATTCACGGGTACTGGTCTGCTTCCGAGATTGATTTAAACAGGCATTGGCAGCAGCCAAATGCTAATCTGATATACGTGAAAGTTCTAGTCGGAGATAATGTCAGAGTAAATCAGCTGTATAGAAAGCAAAAAGCTAGTTCGCTTAAACCAATTATGAAAAACGAATAACACATTACAAACTTTAGGAAAATGAATATATTTATACTTTAGTAATGTAGTAGATTATTATACTTCATTCATCTATCGATTGATGTATGTTTTTTCAGTGTTTTTCTGTCTAACTAAAGTCCTAAAAAACGTCGCTGGCAACAATAGGTTCATTAATTTTATTTCGCCAAGATTTAGAGGGGGCAAATGCCCCCCTGCCTACGCCCATGTATGCATATGTATGGGTTGTTACGTATATATGTATGGGTATGCTGTGGGGTGTGTGGTGTATTATGTTTATTGCTTCTGTAGGAATACCAGTGCTTTATCTTAACCAACAAACCCTTGAATGATGTTTCATTTGGGAGGCTACAAGTTATTTTTTTGTTTTAGTTATTAAATTTATCCTGGTTGGGTTGTGTTTGGTTTTTTTTTTTTTGTTTGTCGTGTTGTTGTCTTTTCCGATCAATAGGTCTGCATCAATAGGTATCTCTCTTGGTATCTAGCTCATTTTTTTTATCATTGTTCAGAGTTTTTGTTTAATTTTTAGTTTGTTCAATTCTTTTATAATATATTGTTAATATATAATACTAACAGTGCCCAAGTAATTGTTCACGTTTGGTGTTTAATGGTTTGGTTTTCGTATATTTGATTTTCCTTCGATTTCTTTGTTTTACTTTTTTAAATTATAGTCTTTTTAAAAAATAGTTTTGATCGTGAAATGTCTTAATAATGTTATTAATTTAGCTATTGCTAAATTGGGCTATTTGTAATTTTTTGATTTCTTAATGTTTTAGCTTGTGCATTATTTGTAATTTTATTCTTAGTTAGCGGCCGAAGATTAAACAGGATTTCGATAACGTCGTTATAGTTTAATAAAGGAAATGATAATTGTCGTTCTTGCTGGTGTCCTTTTTTTAGTTCATATTGTTTCTGCGCTATAGTATATAGTATATATTAATATTAGTTATATAGTATATTATTATATATAGTAGTATATTATTAATATATATATTATTATAGTATATATATTAGTATAGGTATTAGTATTAGTAATGTAGTATATATACTATATATAGTATATATTATAGTATATATATAGTATAATTATGTTATATATTACTATATATATATATATTATTAGTATATTATATATGTATTGATGATGATATATATATTATATATACGAGTATTATATTATTTTATATATATATATTATTAATACTAGGTATTATAGTATATATATAGTTTATTAGTAGTAGTATATGTATAGTTATATATATATTATATATTTATATTTATGTGATATAATAATAATAATAAAAACTGCTGTGCAGTTCGATTTTGCAACAAATAATCAGACATTAAGGGAAACTAAGAAAAGATGCGTCTCTCGCGGATGTCGAACCGATTATGTTGCATAACGAACAAATTACATTCGAATTTTCGTCTAGAAGCCTTAGGTCACTTCAAGAAACCTATAAATAGCTTTCACTGGGACCGAACTTTAAAGGTCTCTAGGGGCTCCGCATTGAGACTATGCATCTTACTTTTTCGAGTGTATTTTCATTTGTCCTCTAATTTTTAATAAATATACTGCAATGATAGGAGTTTGATTTTACAATCAAATAAAGATATTTCTCGAAATTAAGAAGACTGATGCTCTGGCCGGATATATTATATTATAGTATATATATATAGGTGATTATATGTTATATATATATTATATATATATATATATTATATGTATAGTATATATATATATATATATTATATATATATAGTATTATATTATGCATATTAAAGTATATAAATAGTATATATATATATATAATATTATAAATAGTATATATATATAGTATATTTAAGTATAGTATATAAGTATTTATTTATATATGATATATATATATAGTATATGTAGTTAGTATATATATAAATATATATATTACGCTCACGTGTTCATTAGACGATCAAATGGTTCTTATTTTTGGAATTATAAGCATCACCCAATCATAAGCGCGGCTGTCATGGCTTACTGAGGGGTAAGATTCACCAAAGAAGATTTGTCGGTTCGTTACTTTAGCTCATCGTGGTGTAAGTGGTCAAGGCACAATAGGCATTAGCTGATAGATCCCGGGTTCAATCCCAGCAGGGTGAATTATCAAAATAGTTTATTTTATTAATATTATCTATTGTTATTATAAATATATATATATATATATGATAATATAGTATAGTATATATATAGTATAGTATATATATATTGATATTAAGTATATATATATATGTATTATATAGTAATATATATATATATATATATATATATATTTAGGTATATTATTTATGTACATAGAAAATATCTATACTGTCGGAAATTTGAGAGTAAAGTATATATCCTTGAATATATGATATATATATATTTATTAGTTATATATATATTTATATAAGTATATGATTATATATTATTTATATTATATATGATATTTATTATATAATATATATATATTTATATTATATATATATATTATATATATAATATTATATATATATATTTAGTTTATTAATATAGTATATTATATATATATATGTTATATTATATATATATATATATATATATAATATTATATATAATACTATTGCAGATTAAGGATATAATTGGTAATGATAAAATTCCTGCTACTGTAAAGCCTAATTTTATCAATTAGTCTTTCTTTGCATCATGCCTAGCTGCACATAGAATTAGACAATCAGAGATGGAAAGATTGGAGAAAATTTGGAAAATCTTCGCTTTCATTTTCGCTTATTATTGCAGTGATGCACGGGATGAATTTTGTTTGATTTTAATGTTGCATTTCTTTTCCATCATCGATAAAGTACTTCTATACTCTTCGTATAGTACGTTATGTATATATTTATATGATATGAATATTGTATATATATATTATATAGTTATATATTAATATATATAGCTATGTATATATATTAATATGGTATATATATATATATATATAGTTTTATATATATTAGTTATTATATTATATTATATTTATAGTATTAGTTATATATATTATATAGTATATATATATATATCATATATATATACTAAAGTTGGCAAGAGCACAAGTTGCACAAGCGCTAGGTGACAAAGCTAAAGTTTACATAAGTAGCGCTTATGCACTTGCCCTTTATCCAATGTTAAAGGCGACAAGTTTTGTCGAATCGGTGTTATTAGACACGATAGATAACGGGTTAGTAAGAAATAAATCCATGGAATAAAGAACATCAAATAATAATGTAGTAGTGTATTTGATATACCTTGAGCCAATAAAATGATTTTGGAGGGTTGTTATCATAAATGTTAAGAATTTGAAGGATAAATAAAAAAATAATGTAATATAGCGACTAAGTTGATACTTTTTAAAAGATAATTTAATATCCCGGGTAATTTGTTTTAGTTTTTTTTTTAGTTACTGATTAACAAATGTAAATCGTAGAACATGGATTTTACATTAGGTTGACTATATGTAGTCATAAGCTTATGCACTTGAAATAATGTATTTTAATTAATTTTAAGTAATTGGAGAAAAAAAAAATATTTTTTTTTATTTTGCTGTTAATAAATAAGCAGTTAAGTTTAGTAATAGAATTCATTGGTTTCATTGCACAGTTTTAAATATTTTTTTTTATTGTTTGTGATGAAATTAGCGTATAAAAGCAATTAATGTAGTAATAAAAACCGTTATCGTTTTTGCATTTGTGCTTACGAAGCGTAAGAAAATGCTTGAGTTTGCGTTCGTTTTTGTCAAACATGCTTAATCGTAATAAAAATGCTCCCACGCAAATCTAAGTATTTTTTCTTAAGTCTGTCGGTAATGTGAAATAAGAATTTCTGTATAAAATAGCAACCTTACAGAATTAAGGAAATTCCTTACGTTTGGTAAGCATTTTTTAAAGATTTTGCGCCATGTTTGACCAAAAACGAACGCAAACAAGCATTTCTTACGTGTTCGTAAGCACACATAATTGCAAAAATTGTTAAATTTCGATTATAAGTACACAAAGAGAAATTATTATATATTAATCCATGACGCATTTAGTTTTAAGAAATGAACTAGCTTAATTAGGCTAAAGAGAAGTAAGGTTATGAAGCTATTAGGTTTTGTAATGATAAAGATATGAAGAATTAAGCACAAATATTTTTTTGGAGCCTCTTTTAACTTTATTTAACTCCTCAAATTTAAGGAGCGAGTATCTAAAATATTTATTTTATTTTTATTCTTTTTTGGACTTTAATAAAACTAAAATAAGTTCGATAATACAATTTTTCTATTTTTCATAGTTAACTTTAATATATTTATGAATATTTAGCTATAAAAAAGGCTCTTGTTATTTATTTCATTCAAATTAAGTATAAACATTTATTCAATCGTTTGGTAAGATAATTTAATGTTTAATTATCTAGAAATGAGTTAGCTATTAATATTGATTTTTGATACTTAAAAATATTCAAGTTAGATTAGTTTCCGCCAGTTATTGAAGAAAATCTTATTTTATAAATATAATATTTATCCTTGTATTTAAAATTTATTAATACGATTATATAATCTAAAAAAGTTTATTTGTTAGCAGTTTTAGTTATTTACTCTGTTTAAATTAAGCTAATTTTAAACTTTGACGTTAGTTAATTTTCTGGATCAACTATTTTGGGACAGTTACTTAACGCCCACACGGAACGGGAGGTCGGATCAAAATTTTTTTTTTGTAGGTATCCTCTATGATACATAAATAGACGTTTTAGGGGTGAAATGAGGTTAGGTTAGGTCAATTAGGTCAGGTCAGATCAGGTCAGGTCAGGTCAGATCAGGTTACATCTAGGATAAAAGAATTTTCCCCCCTATGTTCTAGGGGTCAAATGAGGTTAGGTTAGGTCAGGTTACCCCTAGGAAAAAAAATTCATTTCGTATAAAAAAAAGTTTAGTTACCCTTAGAAAATCATTTTCTTTCATTTCCGTTTTCTTTTTACCGCACGACATATTAACTTCCAATACATATTATTTCATTAAGATGTCGCCTAGGGTGTCATCTTATCAACAACACTAATTTTTTTATTTGGTTTAAATTAGTTTTTTCAATTTTAGTTAAGAAAACTTTAATTTTAATTAAACTTTAGTTTTATATTCAGTAAATTTACTAATTTATAGTATTTTCGTGTGGGCGTTAGGTAACTTTTACCCTATTTTGCTTCCTTTTTAAAAATATTTTATTTACAGACTTATTAAGTTCTTGTGTTCCAAATTATTTCTAATATTATTATTTATCTTTTACTTTATTATTTTACATTATTATTAGTTTATTACTTCATATTAATAATTTTTAATATCCTTATATCCTTCCGACGTTTCATCGCAAAGTAGACCAAGGATTATCATTTTTATTAAAAACTTCATTATTTATATTTGGCTTCTTTTTGCATTTAAATGTAGTTTGCTTGTTTCCTATGGCTTTTATTAGCTATTTAAAATAATATTATAGCTGTATTTATGTGTAGTTTAGCCATTTTGAATATATTTGTATTTATACATATATGATTAAATTATTTTTTTTTTTTACAGAAGATAAACACCACCGCTCATGGGCAGAGCCCTAATCTAGGAGGGGGTGTTCTCAATTAACGTCCGAGTAGGACGGAGCCAAGTCCAAGGAGAGAATAGCTCACATTCTCTCGACCGACCAGTTGTGAACCTGGGACTCTTAGATTAAAGAATAATGATATAAATGTTTTGTAAATATCTCTATAACAATTTATAGTAAGTAGTATTGCTGATTGGGAACTTAATGTTTTTATTTTTTTAGACCTTTTTACTTTAAATTTCTTTACCGAATATGTATGAAGCTTAAAATCGCTAAACCAAGCAAACCTAGTGGGTCTCCAAAATACTTCTAAATCGTTTCTATAAGACATTGTCTAACAAGTCTTAAAGCTAATACAATCATAGTTGGTTAGCTGCTTCCAAGAGCTCGTTCTAAGCTTACTAAGGCAATAGTAATTGGTTAGTTTTAAAAGAACATTGTCTTAAAAGTTCTTAGTTAGCAAAGTAGAAATTAGTTAACATTAAGATATTGTCTAATAGATCTTAGAAGCAAATACAATAGTAAGTATTAGATATAATGGAATGTTGTCAAATAAGTTCCATTTTAATTTAGTAGAAACTAGTTAATATTAAGATCCTGTCTCACAGGTCATAGGTTGATGCAATCTAATTGATTAGCCAAGCTTAGAATACTGTCTACAGGTTCCATTATAGCACAGTCTAACTGGTTATTTTATTAAGATTTATTAAAGTTCTCCCTTAATATGTAATTACTATCGAACCTAAACACGCATCTCTTAGATAAACTGAACTAAAAACCAGTCTTGCCTTATTTTGTATTAATAAATTAATTATGAATCTATATTTATTTTCTTAAATCCTGCCACTTATTAAAAGCCATATACCATAAATCCTGCCACTTATTAAAAACCAGCTACCATAACATCTTAGAAACTTTTTTTTACAATATATATATATATATATATATATATATATTATATATATATATCATATATTTATATATATATATATATATATATATATATATATATATATATATATATATATATATATATATATATATATATATATATATATATATATATCTTTGTTTTGAAAATATTTATATTTATTTATATATATATATATATATATATATAGATAATATAATATATATAGTATATATATATAAAATATATATATATATATATATATATATATAATACTATAATATAATATATATATATTTAGTTGTCGCTCGTGCTATGAGGTTGTGTCGTGTGCTTGTTCTTCCAAGTGTCATTTTAATAATGTATGTTTAATTTTTTAGTTGTACGGTCATTTTAATGTAATGTGCCCTACTGTTGTTTCAGTAAGGTTTTAGTGTTTATTACTTGCCTAGTGTTTTAGTATCTACTGCCTTTATATAATAAATGTGAATTTCAGCCGAAAATTTTTCCATCCTTAATTTTTAAGATAAGTTTTTCTTTTTTAAGATATTAGTTATAGGAATTACGATTTTTAGTTTAAAGATTTCTTTTTATTAATATAATGGCTTTAAAATTTAATTTTATCTTTTTAATGTCGGTTACCATCACCTTAGGGTACTTTTAATTTGGCTTTTAGGTCTAACATTAGTTTTAGTTATCTTGTTAGTATACGATCGCTTCCGTGTGTGTGTGTGTGTGGATTAAGTAAACGTGAAAAGCTTAAACTCTGAGTAATTATTGTGTACATGAGCTTGTGGGTGTTTGCTTGTGTGAGTGGCTGATCGTATGACCAGTCGAAGTTAACGTACATGGCCTGCGTGATAACCAGGAATCTGTGGAATATCACCTCTCTAACTCTCAACCTAACATTTTAGTACTGTTTGAGACTCGGCAGCCAGGGATTCTCTTCCAAATAATCTTAATATCTCCAACTATAACTTTTTCTATAATTTTCGACTGAACGGTCAAGTTTGTTCCTATATAAACATAGACACTCTTGTAACACTTCTCGAGAATCTTGAATCTCCTAACATCGATGTTCTATGGCTTAAAATCTTTATCCTACTGCTATCATCATCTTGTGTTTCTGCTACTGCTTCACTAATGAAACAGATTTTCATTTTCTTTTTGACTATCTTATTACTCCTCATAAAACTGTTAATTCTTCCCATCCAAATGCCAAGCTCCTCTATTTAGGGGATTTCAACGTATACCACACTGAGTTGTTGGGCTCCTCTCACACTGATGCAGGCGTGGAGGAGGCCGAAACATTTAGTATTCTCAATGATCTGGAACAGTTAAGAGTTCCTTAACATATCCCAGATCGACATAACGTTTGACTTATGTTTCACCAATACTCCTTTTAGTTATAAATACACCATTTTTCTTCCTCTTGGTAACTCTGACCACAATTTTGTAGCTCTTAATTTTAATACTTTTTCTCCAGCAGCTCCACCATGCTTTAAACGTAATTTCTGGCACTTTAATCGGGCTAGTTGGGGGGCACTGAGTCATTTTTTGGCTAACTACTCTTGAAATAAATCCTGCTTTGGCTCGGAGGATGCTTCGGTCACTGCTGAAAAGGTGGGGCCAAAATCACCAATGGGATTAGCAGGTTCTTTCCATCTTCAACTAAATTTTTTCTCCCCAAAATCCATGGTTCGATGGAGCTTGTTCTCGCACCATTCAAGAAAGAGACATTGCGTATTGGGCATGGAAAAATTCTCATTCTCCTAACAATCTTACTAATTTTTATTCTGTTCGGAACAGGCTAAGCACACTTTCACTAAAAGAAAGTATGCCAACCGGCTTGGATCTCCTATTGTTAAAAATTTCTGGCCTCTTCCAAAAAAAAAAATTTCTAACAACTTTTGTAAATCTGCCTTTCTTCCCCGTATTCGCTTTGATGGTTCTGTAGCTAACTCTCCTTCTGAAAATATCAACTTCTTTGGCCTTCTTTTTTTATATAATTATACCATGGACTATTCTGGAATCCATCCTCCTACTCCTCCTTCTCTCAGGTTTTCCATGTCTTTACCTGTGATCACACATGATCGTGTGCATGAGATTCTGAGATATATGAACGCCAGGAAGGCTAGTGGCCCGAATGGCATTACTCCTCGTGTTTTTAGGGAATATGCTTCTTAGCTGCCGCCTGTTCTCGTTCAACTCTACTCTCTATGTCTTAATACTAATCCTTTTCCTCAGTGCTGGAATCGAGCTTATGTTAAGCCGATCCCGAAAAAAGGCAGCCGCTCTGATCTTTCAAACTATCGCGCTATAGCTCTCACTTGTATTCTATCTAAAATCTTTGACACTAATCTTACCTCTCATTTCCTGGATCATCTGGAGTCTTATTCCCTTCTTTCAGATTATCAGTGTGGCTTTCGAAGCTCGAGGTCAACTAGTGACATGCTTTCCTATCTAACTGATTTATGGTCGTCTGCCCTTAGGGACTATGGGGAGCCTTGCGTGGTGGCGCTTGACATATTCAAAGCTTTTGACCGGGTATGGCACACGTCACTGTTCTCTAAGCTCACTTTCTTGGGGTTTCTTCCTTCTCTTTGCTTACTCTTGTCTAGTTTTCTCTCCGACCTCTCTATATCAGCACTAGTTGATGGAGCGTCCTCTTCCTCCATTCCTGTTAATTGTGGTGTTCCTCAAGGTTCTGTTCTATCTCCAACTTTATTCCTCCTTTTCATCAACGATCTCATCAGCTGTACTTCTAACTCTGTTTACTCTTATGTCGATGACTCAACTCTCCATTCTTCTACTCATATCAAATCTGTTCCCTCTTTTGCATCTAGAGTTGCCTCTCGTCTTTAACTTTCCGATTCTATTCTTGCTGATGTGGATGGGATTTCCCAGTGGGGTCACCGCAACCTTGTAAAATTCATGTCTTTAAAAACTCAACTTCTCTACATCTCCTTCTTAAAAAAAATCCCCCAACTTTCCTATTTCCTTCGACGGCTCTAACGTCTTACCTGTGAATAACATAAATATTCTTGGCCTCAACATAAACAACAAATTGTCTTGGAAATCTCATATTACAATGGTTGCTAAGGTGGAATCAAAGAAACTGAGAGTTCTGTTTTTTTCCTCTGAACAGTTTACTCCAGTTACATAAGGCTATATTCGCCCCTGTATGGAGTACTGTTCTCACATTTTGGGGAAAGGGGCTCCGGCTCCACCCTTCTATTGGATAGGGTTGAGTCTAAAGCTAAAAGACTAGTAAACTGTCCCTTTCTTTCAAACTCCCTTGACCCTCTATCTCTGCCACATGACGTTAGCGCACTATCTATTTTCTATAGGTACTACAGCGGCAGATGCTCAGGGGAGTTGACCTCTCCCGTTCCTCTACCCTTGCGTCACCCTCGTATCACAAGGGTTGCCTTGCTCTCGCATGAATACTGCGTGAGTATTGAAAACCCCAGACTTGTTCGTTGTTGTGCCTCTTTCTTTCTTTTGTGAAACTTCTTGCCTTCTCCTGTTTTTCCAACTGTATTTAATCTTTCCAATTCAGTGGCGTAACTTACGGGACCGCAAGGCCTGCAATGCGGGAGGGCCCGGTGCATGAGGGGCCCGTACCCGTGGTTTCAGTTTTATTCAAATTGGTTCTGCAATCTACAAAACTCGATGAAAGAGCAAAGGAAAATGGATTGAAAAAACACATGGAAAATTTTGAATTTGTTTTCAAGGTCGTTTTTCATACATTAATACTAGAATATCTTACCTTGGTTTCGAAATTTCTCCAGAACAGTAACGCTGATCTATCAAAAGAAACTACTGTACTTGATAGCGCTTTTAATTAATAGGCCTTGTCACATTTAAAGAAATATTTTGAAGATAACAAGGCACGGTCCCTAGCTGTTGCCAACAATGGTGTCTTGAATGCCATTTTTCCAGATCAGAGAGTTCGTAGAAACTAAACGTCATTTTGATGAACTACTCCAGGATGAGCGTTTTATTAGATCTGTTGAGGTATTATCAAACTGCTGTATTTTACCAAACATTGTTACACAATTATTGTCCAATTAGCAAAAAAAGATTTGAAAAAGTAAATGGACCATTTGTCTAGTCTCTTAATAACGCTGACTCCAGAATTTATTTCAGCATCAACAAATGAAGAATTGCAGAAAAAAGCTGAAATTTTGTTATACGAATATAGAGATCTCACAGAAAACTTTCCTTCTGAAATTCAAAGCTTTCGAGTGACTCTTATGAAAGACATTAGATCAAGAACATCAATAAGAGATTTTTGCAGATTTATTATTCATTGACAACTACATCATTTCGTCAAGTATACCAGATGTTTTGCACCGCGTTTCTGCTGCTCTTGACTTTGCCTGTAACTGTGGCAACAGCCGAGCGGACATTTTCCAAGTTAAAATTGATAAAAAATTACTCACGTTCTACAATGTCACAGGAGAGATTAAGGGAAGATTCAATATTGGGGTCGCGCTAACGCCCAATTTTCAACTTCCCTCTAAGTGACGTAAAATTCGAATTATGCAGCCGATTTTGACACCTAATAAACACAAACTGTAGCTTTTTAGCCGCTAATACGTTGATTTCATGTGTTTTTCTGTGTCTGGTAGTCATTCTTTCAGAATTTTTCAAATATTTTCAAAACCCACTGTTTTATTGGACATTTTTCGTGATCAACTTCCAGATTTTTTTTCCGAAATGACTTCAAAACTTGAAATATGCATAGATAGGTCCATTACCTACAATAGTCACATTTGTTTTTTTCGATTTTTTGAGTTTTGTGCTCAGTGTTGTACAATTTCCAAACCCACCTTTTTTGGATTTTAAAATGAAAAATTGCGATAATTTTTTACTGTTCGTGCGAAGTGGATGAAGTTTTCAGGGCATATGTAATCGAAAGAGATGCACATTTAATACTTAAATAGTTTCTTTGTATATGCATTAGTTTTGGATTTGTTCTTGGAACAAATTTTCCAAAAAAAAAAAAAAAAAAAAAATTTGAAATTTTAAAAAAATTTCTTTTGAGTATACCAAAAATTATCGCAATTTTTCATTTTAAAATAAAAAAAAGTGGGTTTGGAAATTCCACAACACTGAGCACAAAACTCAAAAAATTGAAAAAAACAAATGTGACTATTGTAGGTAATGGACTCATCTATGCATATTTCAAGTTTGAAGTCATTTTGAAAAAAAATCTGGAAGTTGATACGAAAAATATCAAAAACAAGGGTTTTGAAAAATTGAAAATTCTGAAAGAATGACTACAGACACAGAAAAACACCCGAAAACAACGTTTTAGAGGGAATAAAAGCTACAGTTTAGTGTTTATAGGGTTAAAATCGGCTGAAAATTCCGATTTTTATGTTCATTTCTAGGGGGGGGGGGTGAAAATTGGGCTCAGCCTGAGCCCAATATCGGACCCTGTCCTTAATAATGATCCGACTGTCGTCGAAGATAGATGCATTAAAAATAGAAAGGAAGAAAATAAAGAGAAAAACTGGAGAACACCCGAGGGAAGCCTGAAGATTGCTGAGAAATGAAGAGCTTCAGCTAAAGTTCGAACAGTTTCAGAAAATTTGAATGTTTTTGACAGTGGTCCTGGCCAGATTAATATTGAAAAAAAATTTAAGAAATTAATAAATTTGCTTTTAATAAAAACTTTAGTGAAAGAATCAACATCTTACTTTTCGATAAAATTTAGTGGTGAAGCAGCAAAATTTTCGCTATGATTCTTTTCACATAGCTTAAAAAAGGAAAAAAAATAGAATTAGCTTGAAATGAAGAAGCGCTCAAAATTTTTAGCCCATTTCTTTTGAAATTTTTTAAACTTTCGTAAAAAATAATAAAAATGCATCATGTAATTCTGGTCAGTGAAGTTTGGATAAAGCGACGTATAAGATCATATGAAGAATGAATATTCAGCCCAGTCGGCTCTTTTGAAGATTTTCTTCCCATAGTTCAAGAAGGAATAGATCAAACACCAAATAGCGTCCCGGTAGCTCAGAAGGTAGACACGTCGCCCACTACGCGAGAGCCCAGGTTCATTCATTGTCGGGCGTGTGAGTGTGAGCTGTTCTTTTCTTGACTCCGTCTTGCTCAGTCTTAAAAATTGGCAAACCCCTCCTGATTAGGGCTCTGCCCGTGGAGCGGTGATGCTTAACTGTAGAAAAAAATAAATTTTAGTGTAGAATGCAACAGTAAAAGCAAATTCATCAGAGAGGTTATTAATCATTTTGCATCACAAAATGCAAGACGGCAACGGCGGATTTCAGAAGTAGTAAGTAAACGTGTAAACATTTCTGTTAATTATTACTAT
>JABUQX010014807.1:0-22500 GCA_015478945.1 Trachelipus rathkii
TATATTATTATATATATATTATATTATATATATAGATATTATAGTGTGTAGTGTGTGTGTTTGCCTGTATATATGGTTGTTCATATTATGTGTGATTATTCTAGTGGGTATATATATAATAGGTGTTCCATGTGTATGATAGTGCTTTAACTAGTTATAATTATTACTTATCATTTCTAGAATTTTCTTAATACATTTCCTAATATATATTAATAAGTTATTTAATTAATTAACTATAATTAATATATTAATTAAATATAATATATTATAATATAATAATATATATAATATATATATAAATATATAATATCTATATATATATATATATATATATATATATAACTATTATATATAATATATTTATCTATTATATATATAATATATTATATTAATATTACATACATACTATAAATACATATCATTACATAAGCATAACATTACTATATATAACATTAGTATTTATCTTGTAATCTATTTTAAAAGACAAATGGAATATTTACCTTATTGGATTCAAAAGATCAACTTTACTATCAATTTATAATTTGTCTTATTTTTGCGTCCTTAGATAAATAACTTCAGTAATCAGGCTAGTAGTGTTTTTTCTATTAGACGTCGTTATAGTGAATAACAGCGTTGTACATGAGTGAAAGTTTGATGCGTCTTGGAGAGTATAGAGACAGGTCGCAGCTAGAGTAGCTGATTGTCGGACGTGATAGCAGAAGCGAGAAGGAGTCTAGAAAAGAATGTAGCGCGTAGATGATTGACGTTGAGTGCAGGCAGATGAAGACGACGCATTTTGTGAAGAAGGAGCAGAGCAGAAAGGCGAAAGTCTGCGAGCAGACAATAGAGAGGAGAGAAGTGAAGAAGAGAAGTAATAGTGGTGTAGTCAGATGATATTGGGACTGCACGATGAAAGAGTCAGATATAGAGGGAAAAGAGAATGAGCCGATGGAGAGTGCGATGGTATGATTGGAAGAGGAGTAAGAGATAGATATAATAAAATAAGAGAAAGAGAGACTAGAGAGTACTGAACGTGATAATATTAAGACAAATGGATAAATTTATATGGGATTATTATCACAATTCATGGAATTTGGCGATTTAATTATTAATAACATTTCAAGAAAGTAGAACATTGAGGTGCTATGAATAGAAAGAAACAGAGAGTAGCGAGAGAGTAAGAGAGAGAGGAGGTAAGATGAGAGAGAGAGAGAGAGCAGAGGAGAAGATGTAGCAGAAAGAGACTGAAGAGAGAGAGAGAGTGACTGAGTGAGGATGAAAGATGAAAGAAGAGAGAGAGTAAGAGATGATGGGGTAGAGATAGAGTAGAGAGAGAGTAGAGGTCTCTAAAAAGGTCCATTCACCTTATATTACTTAAAAATAAGTATAAGGATAATATTCAATAAATGCGAGCTTCAAAATTAATATAATTATTGCATGAATTAACAAAATTTGTAAAAGTGTCTGGATAGATAAGGATAAAAGAAAGAAACATTTCATATATTTAATTATTGCTATTTTGGATGATACCAAAGTTAAAGATTATAACAACTTAGAATCAGAGGTTGTGATGTAGCCCGGCGATTTTAAAACAGGAGAAATAAGATGATTAGAAATTTAATCATAAAGAATTTCAGAAATAAGAAATAAATGTTTATATAGAATTAAAAATATCTGTAGGTAATTATATAATATAGATTTACTGAAGTGTTAATTTGAAGGTTTATATATAAAATGATCTCTTCTCTGTAATTGAACGAACTAAAAATTTTGTCATATATAATATTTAATAATACTTAGTAATGCTTAAAAAAAATCAATATATTTTTATGATCTTAAAAAATGAACGAAATATTAAAGCATTAATACAAAAAAAATGACATAACAAAAGAAAAATCAAATAAAGTTAATAGAATAATAGATAAAAATCTAATACTAAAAATAGAATTAACTATCCTTTAAAATTACATACGGAATAAGCTCCGTTAAAACTCATAGAATAATAATAATAATAATGATTTTTATAAATTATACTATCTCCATGTGCAGCAAAAGTAGATCAATGCGAGGAAAATGTGCAAAGGCCAATGATAATAACCATAATTAAAACACTATACTCATTTTTTAATTTATTCATCTCTTATATTTTATACCAGAACAATAGAAAATTAATTACTATTATTATGTGATTCTCAAATAATTTTTCACTATATAAAAGAATCTTAATGTTGTTGCATTTTCATTCAAGTATTATTATGCTTCTTCTATTTTATTTATCATAAATAATTATAAAAGCCGCAATAATATTTAAAGAAGTTTATTTGTGTTTCTATCTGTTAAATATAGAGAATAAAACCTTTTTAATGGGTACTTTTCTGGTGTTTTCACACTTTGTGTAACATGAGTATGAAAGAAAAGCAGTGCTTAAAAGGAAAAGATTGCAATGGTGAAGTCGTTGAAGTGTAATCTGAATCTAATGATGTGATGCTGCCCTGTACTTCCCTGGAAAAAAAGCAGCCAAGATGATTGCAAAAATGGCCCTTACATTACAGGCATTTGCGAGTATATCTGTCATCTTATTTTTTCTTACATTTCTAATTATAGCAGAGAGAAACAAGTTATATCTTTACGCGTATCAAAAATTTGATGCTAGAAACTCAAGATGCAAAAGGGAATCACGCATAGAATAGTCGACTCTGCACTTATTGTCAAAAAATAGAGCTCTCCGACAGCAAAGCCTTCTCTGTACTCTCTTGCAATCTCGAATCTAAGTTTTCATTCAGTGGCAGATAAATGTAACGAAATATCTATATATGATAGGTAATAACAATGCTGCTTCCTTGAATATAAATAACTATATACTCGTTTGATTTATATTTCACAATTTGTTTTTCATATAGTATTATAATGAAAATTGTGTATAAAGAATATTTTCTTCAATATGTCGTATATTTAACATAGAATAACTGCACATTAGATATTATAATGATTTCTATATTTAGTTATTATTATTTTGTCAAATTTTTCTATGTAGAAATATCCTTCCTATTACAACACTGTATCTACTAAGGAGCTATAGATATATATAAGCTTTGATGGAAGAGAGATAGAAGGACCGGAGCTGCATAGATAGATAACAGCCAAAAAAGAGACGGACCATCGGTTTCCTATACTAGTATCTATTGTACGAAATATTTTAATACAGAAATAGATGCATCTATGAGTACTTGTTATAAGTACGTATAGATATTACTTTTAATAGATACAGGTTAACTATAATGGTGTCACACAACTAACAGGTTAAAAACTAACAGAAATAAAAGTCCATTCAAAATTAAGAATTTGATAAAATACCAAGTTTTCCATTTCGTCATATAATATCATTTCAATATAAATATTTTATATATAGATATAGATAATATGTTACATGCATTGGGTCCTAATTCCATGTGTGAAGACTCTGGTTCTTATTGACACGGAATTCCTTGATCTAAAATGAATATCAATAGATATATATATATAAAATAGAAGAAATAGTGATAAGGGATCATTGACTGTATATTAGCAATACATAGGGAAAGAGCTGAATTTAATCACAACATTTATAGTAAAAGGTTCAATGTTATGTGGTCCACACATAAACGCAGACAGCTTGGACTGGGATAACAAACAACAGATAGAGTTTTCTGGGGTATGAACGGATTACTGGACTAATTTAATACTTTAAAGAGAGAGAGGCCTGTCCATGCCTTTGTAGAGTAAGTTCTCTGTTTATCTCAGACCAGTGACACGTCCTCATAACTACAAATATTAGGATATTCATTACAACAATTTGGCTATTGACAGCATTAAGAGTCAGTAATAAATCGATATGATAAATAATAACGTATGCTGTAAAAAAAATTATAACTTCCAAATTAATATAAAGAAACAACTAAATTAATAAAAAAATTATCTGCAGGTTAGTCTGTCATTACTAACAGATAACGGTCGAATTTCTGGTGCAGTACCTATTTATCCGGGTGGAGCTCTATAGGCAGAACGGGTGGACGAAGAGGAAGAGAATAACAAGGTACCTAGATTGCTCAGAGATCGTTGTTTACGCGTGAAGCGATAGAGCAAATTTAAGTGAACACAGAGGTTTCTGCAGATAAAAACTCTCCAGTAGACAAATCTGACTTGAAGATACATAATGACTGCACTTAGCCTAGCACTAACATCGTCCAGCAATTTGCATTTTCCATATACATTAAACTTTTTGGCTACTAAGTGATGTTTCAAATGTTCCCGTACGCTGGTCCTTACTGGTGCCAAAGATCATTTATAGTGCACTACAAAGCACAGGATTTTGGAATGCCCAAAACAGGAAACTACATCTGCTGCGAGAAATTAAGAAGGAGTTGGGCCACACAGCTTAAAACTAAGTGTTACTCACGCTGGACTTATTAAAACATACTCATGCTTAAGACTCACTTGATAGTCTGCAATAGACCCAATAAATCAACAACATTTGATATAGAGCACTACCCTTGACGAAGGAGTATTTTAATAAAATAATGATCCCGTAAAGTAGCCACGCAGTTAATCTTAATAATGACGCCTTTGCTGTTAGTATACTTGATTATATTAAAGAAGAGAAAATACGCACGCGGTCTATTGTACGTATCTCTACCTTCTCAAGGACAAGATCTGCGAAATTCAACGAGAGGTGGAAAAATTTAGCTAAGGGGGGGGGTGGGGGGTGGCCCAAAAACTTAGTCAACTACTCTCTAAAGCATTCTATTTTTAACAAACAAAGGGAAGAAAACTGTTTTGAACAGAGGTTCAGCACACAATTTGATGATTTTTGAATTTGAGTATTGAACTGCTCTGCATCCTTACTTCAAGCTCGGAGTGGTACGTGATGGTTAATGAAGGGGAAGTTAAGCTAAAGCTGTCAAGCCCTTAAGGATTAATTGGGTGGACATAAAAGTGGAATACTGCATGAATCTGACCTAATATATATTATATATATATATATATACTTATATTATATAATATAATATATATATATATATATATTATATATATATTATATTATATATATATAATATAATATATATAAATTAATATATATATATATACTAGGCCTATATAACGCAGGAGGTTGAGTCGCCGGCTCTCATACGAGAGGACGCTCTGGTTTCAAATCTCCGCTAGCATGTTGGGTTTTTTATCTTAACTGGGGGCAGAATTAAAAAACTTGACTGCATAGACGTGTTGGTTACGGCGCTTGGTATTGGGATAAGCCGAGCTTAAAGTTATATGATTTACCTGTGTTTTACACCACCCCGTACTACCCCTTAGCATATGGGATTATAAGCACGTTATATATAGATGGAGAGTTTATATATATATATATTATTATTAATATATATAATATAATAATATAATATTAAGTATATATATTAACTATTTTATATATACATTAATATATATATATATATATATTATATTTATATATATATCTATATTAAATATTTAATTCTATGATGGAATAATAGTTTATCATATATTTAATATTATGGCTATATACCATACTTATATACTACATATATATAATCATATTATGATTGAATGATGATGGTAGATATATTAATTAATATACTATAATATATTTTAAGTTATTCTACAATTATAGCGAATAAGCGGTGCATCTATACTATAATTCGGTTCTATAGTAATTAAAAAGCGAATAGGTTTTCATTCAAGAAAATATAAAAAAGAATAAACACTGAATCTAAAGATTATATATATAATAATTATTTATCATTTACTTTTCATTTTATCTGTACCATATAATATATATATATTATATATATTAGAATATATATAATATAATATATATATACATAGTTAATATATATCCTTTAATATATAATTAATTAGTAATTTATACATTACATATATATATCCTCATACACTGTCAGTAGTTACAATGAATACCTTAAAAACAGACAATACAACATACCTATTTCTCTAATATTTCAGATACAGAAGGGTCCATATACCCCAGCAGACTAACGTCTGAGAGAAGTTGGGAACAATCTTGGATGCTGGGCTGTAGACAGTTAATATCTTACCACAAGTAACTTCTCACTAGGGAACCCTGTTTTCACGTGTGAATATCACAGTGGTTACGTGGGCTGGACTTGGTTTATATAGTAAATACGCCATACTAGCTCATCCTTCAGCGTTCGTGGAGAGTTTTGTTTAGTCAGGCTATGAAAGAAACAGTTCAACAATGGCATCACGCAAATTTTGAAAAATTATCTATTATATAGAAAGGGAATATTATGATACTATTCCAGAATGCTCATAGAGGGAGCGCAGGAGCGACAAGATTATACATATATATGTTTAAAAGGTGACATACTAGATAATAAAATCTTTCCTCATTTTCTATTGTTAATAATTATTTTATGCTCTATCTCAATTAAAATTAAAAGTTATAATGATCTCACTAATTCTTTAAAAACTTGCGCCTTATTTTCATAATTTTATTTTTGGGGGAAAATAAAAAAAATGCTTTTTAAAAATTTGATTTGCGCGAGAACAGTGTTGAGCTTATGCGCGTTGCGGCTAATTTTTGTTGAGAAAAATCTGTGAACTGTGGCACTATCCTGAGAGACTCATATGTGGCTGAGCGACTGCATGACGCTTTTGGCGCTGCGGACTCACCAGTTTGATACTGTAGCAGTTTGCAAAACTGCGATTGATGTTTTTCGCGAATTCATTCTTGGCGTACTTTGTTGTCGATCTTCGACGCGTCATAAAAATTTTAAATTTGCGACTACACAACCCTCTGACTATATATATTATATCTGGTTAGCATATTGAAATATCACGCCTCGTTTACGAATATTACCCTTATATATATATACTTAATTCTATTCAATCAACATATTAATAATATTAAAATATAGTATATACTATGACGGTGGGCTTCATATGCGATAGTTGTCCATGTGTCGTAGGTCTGCTGGTGTTGATAACGTCTGGGTGACTATGCTATGTGGTAATATTTATTAGCTTGGATATGTCAGTTAGTAGGAGTGCTAGCTGTGCGTGGCGCTGATCCACTCGAATTCTGTGTCTGGTTGTAAATTCCAGGGATGGTTGTATATGTGGTCGCTATACCGGGACCTCTGGTCGTCTCGTAATTCGTATGGTAGTTAATTGATATGTGTGAGGTTTGTAGGTGCTATGTTCGCTCAGTGCATTGCGTTCGCTATAATCTTCTCACATATTTAAACATATAATCGAGCGATTGTGGATATAAAGTTTAAAATGACAGTCATATCGGCACCGACAGTCTTTCTTCTGTCTAAAATGTCAGGGAGTAGGCTATAAACTTTTCAGACATCTTCTCTATACCAGTACTATTTTAAACTATCTCTTTCTTGTTTATATCTATTATTTGCTTATTACTTTGGTAGAGTAGCTATATATAATATACCAGGCACCGTCCTATCGACTTCTCTTCCTTTGTTATAGGGAGTATGCTTAATATATCGGCTACTTACTACTCCTGAGTCTTCTTTTATTATGTTGGTAGTTTCACTAACTCCGCTCAGTGAAAGCTTCTCACTACCATTAAACTATTATGGAGCCGCTTAACTACTCAGTCTCACACTATATATAACAACAGATCATCAAAATATAATTTTGTACAACAGATTTACGCACCATGGATTCCTTCACAATCTAGTTTTGACCAGAGTCTCTACAATCGAGTTTATGCACTCACACCTAGCTTCACATTAACTATAGGTTCTCTAAGTATAAGGACTTACTATATTGACGTTCTGCACAGGCACAACTTCCATTATGCTCGTATGACCCAGACAGAGTATACTCCATACAATACTGATGTCTGTTAATCTTCTATATGCTCGATACTAAAGTCAGCTGGGATTAAATCTATATTTGTGATAATCATCTACATACTGAGAATTCTTACGCAGACACGACCCTTAGATAGCGCCATATAAACTGAAGCGGCTCAGTATGCAAGATATAATAGATTTTGATTATAGAGTTTACAGCTAATCTCGAGACAAGATAGTGTAAAATCAATACATAATATATCCAATTTTAATTCACATATAAAGATTATAATAATCTATAAATAATCTATAAAAAAGACGCAAATATGACTTAAAACCAGTTATACTATATCGACTGTTATGACTTAAAATGCAAATGAGCTGCCTTTCACTAGATTCGTCTCACATTTTGCATAGTATCTAGTCATACTAGTCAACTAAAAATTATTTAAATAAATAACAATAAATAAATAATTATAAAATAATAATAGTAATTATAATAATATAATATAATAGATAATAATATATTATAATAATTAATATAAATAAATAATACAATTAAATATTAAATAATAATATAATAAAGCATATCGTCGATTCCTATTAATAACTCCAATAAACCTATAATATTCTATAGACATCACTTCTTAGCCATTCGAGTATGTTAATTTTGCAACGGTTCAATTTGTAATTATTTAGCCAGAGCACGTAACAAAACAAAAACACATAACAGCTGTAATGTCCTCGCATTTTCATCTGGGACACACAAATCACGCTGATCGGAATATTTAATTTGCGTCGCATCACGATGCGAGGTGATAACTGGTTTCCATAAACAACTCCTCATAAAATGAAGGCTCTACGCTTTTGCATGAGTATCTAATATTTTATCGACCTCAAAACTCACCTACATCGACTAATGATCCAGGGACCATTTTCTGACCTAAATAACGATTTATATAATACACTATATAGACACCTTCATATATCGATCTGTTACTGGCCAAGAAACGTAATACTGATTTTCGTCTTACAATTTATTCTCCGCGTTCACAACTTTCATTGGAGTTTACTTGGTTTATAAACCAAACGTTAATACTTAATATATTAATATATAAATAAAATATATAATATATATTTTATATATAATATATTATTATTTAAATTATAATATTATATATTAAATATATATATTTAATAATTAATTAATATATTATATAAATATTATATAATTATATTATTTATATAGTTATTATATATATATATCTATTAATATAGTTAATATATATTATATAATTTATATCAATTGTATATAATAATGTAATATATTTGCTTAACATAACACTATAATATATAATTCTTGAAAGTTTATTAGATCGGAACAAGGGTGGCTTTGACCTCCAAACCCCCTTCTTTTAGAGGTTGAATTACCCCCTTCGTCAAACCAATAAACTGCTAATATATTCAGCTTCATCCATCAGATTTAAAATATCCCTTTCATTGTATTCACTGATTGAGAAAATGATGCAACTTTTTAATAAGGAAACATCAATCTTCTCCAAACTCAAATTTTGTAGACGGGCGTAGAGGCAAGCTTTAAAGTGACAGATTTATTTCAGCAAGAAATACAGAAGAGGGGGAGATAAATACTACATAACAAAGGTAGCTGCAAGGAAGGATGCACCACAGCGAACAATCCTGCAGTGGGATTTTTTTTTTGTAAGACTAAAAATTACTTTATTTATTTTTTAATACACTTGGTACTATTAATCATACGTACCGACTTAGATATATAGATAGTCGTCTCAATTTAACCGGTATGCTACTACGACCAATACCACCATTATCAGATCTCAATTATATGGATGTCTACGTCGTCCTTATCAATTTAACACAACTGGACGAGTAGGTAGTTCTCTCAACGCTATTCTCAACTTGCTACAACCACACGCAACGTACTAATAGAAAATAATTTGATCCACTTTTTAGTATACTGAGCCTTATCATTTTATACGCAATTGGCAATCACAGCGCTAAGGATCTCATATTAGGCACTCCAAATTATATTATCTCTCTTTTTCGCATTTAAAAGTAAAATTTTTTTATAAAAGATATTTCCCTCTTTTTAATAAGCCTCCCAAGTAAAATATCTTATCTAGGTATAAGTGATCATCTCCATTATTATCTCACTCATAATTTATTTTAATACTATATATCCATACTATCAAATAATTTCTCTTTCAATAAAATATATATATTATATGCAGAAGCAATATATATATATTTTAATAAATATTTTATATTTCTCTCTCTCTCACAAAGAGTCTATTGTATATTTTTCTTATTTAGTTATTTATACTAGTTAATTCTTTCTTTAATGATTCAATACCTGTGAAGTAGATTAATTTCTTGACACGCTACAGACATATATATATTAGAAATCAGCCACGTCACTTAATAGTTCTAGAGGCGTGACTATCGGTAATTACGCTAGTGCC
This sequence comes from Trachelipus rathkii, assembly GCA_015478945.1. Classification (NCBI taxonomy): domain Eukaryota; kingdom Metazoa; phylum Arthropoda; class Malacostraca; order Isopoda; family Trachelipodidae; genus Trachelipus; species Trachelipus rathkii. The sequence continues at coordinate 10,367 of JABUQX010014807.1, forward strand.
GGTGTGACGTGTAGTCCACCGCTAACAAGAAACTTTCGAATATCTAATATAAGGGTTTTACATTACTTGCAAATTCTACGATATGCATAAAAGTTATGCAAAGAACAATAAAAATAAAAAGTGTAATATTATAAATTCTCAATAACAAGGGATATACAAAAAAAAATAAAGTGCTTTAGAGTGTGACTTATTCGTTATATGTATTTAAAAAAAAATAACTTTTATATAATAAAAAGCTGACTTCATCAAGAATTGTATATTTTCTCCTCCTTAAATTCTCGGGTATCCTATTTTCGCAAACAAAGAGGAATCCTTAAGCTAAAATATTTGGCACCTGGGCGGACGATGAACGAGTCTGATTCATTTCTTATAGATCAATATCAACTAATAATATGGGAGCTGGGCTTAGTTTCTATCATCATTACCTTATACTGATTACTCATATCGACTAAAAAATAATCCGATCAATACTATAATATTTTTATTTACTATACTATTATCTATATATATACAATACACATATATATATATAAAAAACACAGAATATGCATTATATTAATTAAATAATTTAGTTCACAATATATATCTAACCTTATAATATTAATATATAAATATATATTATATATAAATAGTATATATAGTATAATTATATTTCGGAATATGACCTTTCAATCTCTCTTTTGCACGCTAACATAGTCTGGTTAACGGAGAAATTGCTGTAACGTGCAGATGTGGCGGAAATAGACGAATATCTGTGTAGTATCAAATGAAAATGTACTATTGATACAGAGTTAACTGATTAGAGATTGTGTGTCTAATAACATTGTTATGAAATGTGACTTATTAATATTATATAACTTTATTTAGTGGTATTTAACATTATTATATACATAAAAATAACGTGAAATAATGCAATTTTTGGAGTAAGTGTAGATTTATATTAAAGAAAAAAGATTTAAATAAACTTTTATAGGTATTATGTAATAATACTATCTCTATATTTTACTATATATACATTATATAAAAAATGATAGGCTATAAGAAAGGATGACTTGTGAGAATTGTGATGATTTAAAAATTTAATGTATATTAGGTAAATATATAATGTAAACAAGCTTTTCATAATATACAACTAATGGATATACGTATATATATATTATTTATAAATATATGTTTTTCAATGTTTTCGTTAGCTATATATTAATATAGAATATAGTATATATATTATTAATATATATATTATTATTATTAATTAATTAATATATATATAATATAATAATATATTATATAATATATATATATAATTATATATATTATATCATTATATATATAGTATAAGTGGGCTCACGAACTTATACTCATGTAACTTATATTATTTCATTTATACTTACTTACATTCTACTCTATCTACATCTACTTACTTCACTATCTATCCTTACTATACTCATAGTATCTATCTTTTCTCTCCTTCACTATATATATATATACTATATATAGAAATATATATATACTTATATATATATAGCTATAAATATATATATTAATTAATATATATATTTAATATTATATATATATATATAATATATATCCTATTATAACTACCTGCCTATCCTCAATCGTGGTATTTACTTCCATAGTACGCATCTGAATAGATATAATTATATATATATATTAAGTATTATATTATAAATATATACTATATATAATGATATATATATATTAATTATATATAATATTAAATTTTTAATTTAATATATATATAATATATATATATAGTTATATATATTATATATTTATTAATATCTATATATTATAATATATTAAAATTATTATTATGGAGTTGCCTCACAAGCACTTGAATTTATTTGATGCACGCACCAGCTAAGTATGACTCATCCACGCCTCAAAGTCATATTATTAAAATCGCCCCCATCTTGGACACTGGAATCTGGACACTACAGTGGGAGGCCAGCAACCCTTATATAACTATAAATATATTAATAATATATATATAATTTAATTATATTAATATATATATTATATAGTTTATATATTATTATATAATATATATTATATATAGATATATATACTATATATATATTATTTATATTATATATATATATATATATATATATATATATCTAGATTAATAATTATAAATATTATTAATTATTATTGGTCTTTTTTATAACTATATATATATAGTATAATTCTTGTAACTGATGTAAATAATAGATTAGGTCAGAGAATGTAGAAAGGAAGAATTTAGAGAAATCATGCATAATATTATTTCAATAATTCGAATAAGTTTGATTAGTTGAATCGAATTAGATGTGTGGGGTTTGATATAGAAGTAAATAAAGGAAATATATAAGGTATTTTATTGAGAGGAGTGCTATAAGAATGACTTGTGGTTTTGTAAATAGGAATTATGAGTGAAAAAAGTTGAAGAATGGTAAACTGCAGGAATAATGGAATATACTGGTGAAATAAATCGTATAAATGAGGGAAAGAATTGTGGATATGTACTGGATATAGACAGCTGTATAAACGAAAACTCTTAATGGACGGGTCATAGTAATTACTCGGAATCGGTTAGAGAGAGCAGTAATAGTAACTTTAATATAAGGGTTACGTGAGTAGATCAAGGGGAAACTGATAAGATAAATTCATAGGGGAATTAATTTATTGAGTGTTATAAAGAAGATAAATATGCTGGCATTTTGTTCGAAAGAATGCTACTATATTGACTCAGAGATTGATTGGCGAAGAACAAGATGCATTTAAAGTGTAACTCGCGTGGTTTAAGAAATATTAACACAGCGCATTCGAAATATGGATGAAAAAGAAGAATTTGTATTTAGGTTTACTCGAAATATCACCGTAAACAGGTGTAATGAAGATTATAAATAATGGATAATCTTATTTTTGGACAGAGCATTTAGAAATATAATGGTGTTGGTGGTTTAAAGAATTTAAGCTTCTGAATGGAACCAAAAGTATATATTTCGATAGCGAAGAGTGTGTATAAAAAAAATGGGAGTTGAATGTGAATGGTTTAATATTAATAGTAGAAACGCTGAGAACGAAAGTGTTTATTGTCTCCTTGTTTATTATATTATTATGTCATGATATCGGTTAGGGTATTGATGATAAGAATTTAATAGGTAATAGGGGTGGTTAAGGCGTGAAAGGGTGTTTAAAGAACTTATGGAGAATTGGAAGATGTGGAGGGTGCCCTGCTCATTAAACGCTGTTGATTATATGTTTTGTGTGGCGGAAGTTTGAGAGTATGGCTGAAAGAACTTTTGAAGTATTATTAATATAGTATATAATATTAATATTATATAATTAACTATCTAATTATAATGATATATAAATATACATAATATAATTATATATAATATATATATATATTTATATATTATATATTATATATTATTATATTTATATATTAATATATAATATTAGATATATGAAGATAAAGAGGTCACTATTGGAAGTATTTACCTATATTATTTTTAATAAATATATAGAAGTACTTCCATTATGGTATCATGGTCCAATATGACTATAAAGCTAACACGTTACATTAACAAACCATACTATTTTTATATAAATATTACTATAACAATATATATATACACTACTATTACTATATATATTAATTATAATATTATAGTATTATATTTTAAATAAAGATATATATAACTAATATATATATATATTAATATATAATATATATATAATATAATATAGTAATAAACAATACTATATATTATAAATTTATATTAATAATATAATATATATAATTTATATTTTATTATAATATATTAATATAATATATATTATATTATATATATATATTATATTATATATATAATATACTATAATATAAATATATATATTACTACCAAAACAGTAATCTTTTATGGCTGGGTAACTACTGTAAACTTTCAATATTTCATACAATTCGGCAACATCCGCATTTATAGATTAGGATGGCGGATGTGCCTCTCACATTTAATAAAAGAATGCGAATGTCATACTTCCTATATATAATACTATATATTATATATAATATATTATTATATAACTATATATATATATATATGATACTATATTATAACTATATATATAGTATATATTAATACAGCATTTGGCTAAGAAATACAGAATTGATTAATTGTCATGGACAGCGAGCTACTACGCTCATTACCTTTTGTGGGAGAGATAAACCAATCCCTAAAGAAAATTGCTTTCAGCTTATTCCATACATTTAACCCTTCTAATTTCGAAATTATTGTTTATATTTTTAATACTATATAACTATATAATTAATTATAATAAAACATATACGAGATAGTAAACATGTTAAATTCTTTCTTTATATTATATATGATATATATAATAATTATAATTATAATATATATTACATATATATTAAATAAATATATTATATACATAAACATAATATTATATATAAATATATATATTAATTATATATATATATATATATGATATGAGTAATATAATAAATATATATATATATAATATATTAATGACTAGGTAAATAATAATTATATACGATATATATATATATATTTATATATAATATATAGATATTAGCATATATATATATTATATAATATTATATATATATTTATATATTATATATAATATATATATATAAAATTGTAAATGTAAATGGAAATATATATATATATATATATATATAATATATATATATATATTATATATTATATATATAATATTATATGTATATATATTATAGAATAACTAGTTAATATGTAAATATTAGTATAGTATATATATACTTCGTCTAACTAATATATTAAATATAATATCATATAATTGTAATGAAAAATGTCAATGCAAATATAGATATATAATTATATATATATATAATATCTATATATATATTACTATGATATTATCATATAATATTATATATAGGTATATATATACTATATATTTATATATAATATCATATATATATATCATAAAAACGCTTGACTAGAGAAACCTTAAAAGTATCGGTGATAATGGCACTAGCAGAAAAACAATCGGCGGTAGCGATACCAAGAAAGATATTCTAAAAAATACTACATCCTTAGGTGAATTAACTTACATAATACAAAAGAAAATATGTGCATACTAATAATTAACTATATAGTTTTATTGACAAAATTATATATTGTTTTTCACATGGGGGGGGGAACATTCCCCGCTTTCAAAAAAAAAAAAAAAAAAAAGCATTTCGAAGTGTGCGCCACTCAATCTGACCTCTTGGACTTAAATACAGTCGTCTTCAGAAGTTCGTTTACCAGGGAAAAAATATTTCAGTCTACATATATGCTACACAGTTTTAGTAGCATATATGTAGCATATATGCTACATAGTTTTTTTTAGTAATCAAAACAACTTTTGTGAAAGCCTAAGATTAAAAAAAAAGAAGTTTTGTTTATTGAATTTGTATATATTAGTCTATATATTTCCTTCCATATTAACGAGGTTTTGACTATACACGTCTGTGTTTTGCTGTCTTTTCCATAAAGAAAGTACGTTATACATCGGCATTAGAAAGGATTGGGATGGTGAATTTTATAAACAGTTAAAAATTGTTTTAAGAATGAAAACAATGTGCACCGCCATTTTAGTAAGACCTCGCATCCAAAATGTTTCTTACTGTCTTTCCGATATAATTTCTTTTTTCTTCCTTTTCCCTGATAAATCATAAAGAGCCTGAAAAATAACCCTCCTTCGCGCTTTCTGTTTCATCTTCCTCGATACCGATGCTGTTGTTGCTTCCTTAGGTATTTCTGTCACTCTCTCACTACAATTAATAAATGGTTGTTGATTTTCATTCTGATTTCAACCGCAGTCAACGATTCACCAAGAAAGTAAGTCTGGCCAAAGAAGCAAATTTAAATTGTGGGTTAAGAACGTTGAAGGAATATACTGGGCAAGAGAATGCAAATTTAAATTGGAATGCAGTTGACAGCGTAGAACAGAAGGTAATCTAACTTGTTAAAACAAATTGCTGCATCAATCATATATATATATATATATATATATATATATATATATATAATATATATATTATGATATATTATATTATATATTAGTTATATTATATTATATAATTATTATATATATAATATTATATATATATATTATATATAATGATATATATTATATATACAGTATATATATATTATTTTATATATATATAATATAATATAGGGCTTTCAATAACAAACAACAATTCATAGCGAGAATTTTGCTGTTTTTCACTTACGTGCGCCGGAAACAACTTTTGGGCCTCAAAAATTCTCAATGGCGAAAGCACGAATGCTTTCAGAAGTTACGGTTATACACCCGCACCACCATTACGAATCGTCCTGGGGTTCGAATGCCCGTGAATGTGGTTTCAAATGCTTATCTGCGATCATTTAAAAAAAAAATTTAAATATTCTTTTTTCAAACTTTCGCTTGAACGACTGATATGATATTAAGTATATATACTTATCGTATTACTTTCATTATATATCTATATATACTATATATATTATCTAGTATATAATATATTATATATATTATAAATTGTATATCTATTTACTATATATTAATATATATATATATTAATATATATTTATATATCATATATATTTTATATATACTATTAATTTGATAAATATAAATATATATAATATTATTATATATATATATATATATATATATATATTAATATTATATATCATATATATATATTACTATATATATATAATATACTAATAGTAGTATATATATATTATACTATAATATGAATATATATAAATATTATATATGTAGCCCGTATATATATCTTATACTATAGGTATTATAGTATATTATATATATATATATAATTAATATTATATATATATGTATAAATATATAGTATACTATATAATATTACTATATTATGATCATTTATTATGAGATTCTATAGTATAATAATATTATAATATAATACTATTATATATTATAACTTAATTATAATATATTATATTAATATATTATTATATATTTTTTATATATATTATATAATAATTACTATATAGTATAGTATAATATTATTATATATAATATTATAATATATATATTATTTATATATATATATATATATTATATATATCTTATATATATATTATATATATATAAATATATATATATAATTCGGGGAGAATCCTTATTGTTTGCTTAGCATGAGAAGCGTTGCTTAAGGGAAAACTAATAAAAGAAAATTTTGAATGTCAGTATTCTGTGATTTGAGAATAAAGATGTTGATAATTATTATTATTCTAATTCTTCATCTATTTGCAATAAATTTAAATTAATATTTAATTTGCATTTAGTAATACGATGCTTGCAGTAACTCGAGCGCCTACCTTTCTGAAAAGTTTAACATGTTAAACGGGTTCGCCCGCATGAAATTATTCACGGCGAAAACACTATGAAAACTTGCGGAAAATTAACAGCAAGCAAATACTTTGAGCGATAGTAAAAACGCATTTGCGGAGTTTTCCTTTATTTGTGTTCATTTCCTCGTTATTCTTAATTAAAAAAAAAAAATTAATAACGAAGAATGGTGACTTTTTTTCTGCTATTCTGTCCAGGATTGCCACATTGGCTATTTCATGGCCAAATTTTACAAATTTAAGCAATAAAATATATACAGTAATTGTAATTAAGTGTCGAAATATACATAAAAAAAAAAAAAGTATTGATAAATACAGAAAATAATGCGAATATTTTAGTCAATTTTGGAATTAGGAAAAAAAAAAGGAAAAAAAAGAGGAAAATTCCAATAAATATCGAGGAATAGACTAGTTTGACTCCAATTCGTAGAGACAGTGTCTGTGTAGATATGTTAGTAGGGATGCTTTCTGTAAGCTCTGAGATGTGCAATAAAATGTTGATGGTTTCTTCAGAAGACTGGAGGGCCAGAGTTACTTCAAGTACATATAATTTGCAAGTAAGCTTTGTACTTCTCATTACATCAATTATATTAATATATATAATATAATATCTATATGTTATTATAATATATATATATATATATATGGTATATATTATATATATAATATATATATATATATTATATATATATGTATATATCTATTATATATTATATTAAGGAAATATTTAATTTTGAATAATTATATTATCCAATCCCAAGTATTAACTCGAACAAAAATTAAGAATTATATTAACGTAATAATAATAATCTCTTATTCCATATAATGTAGACAGTTAATGCATATAACAGATAATATTTTTCATTGCTATAATTTTACGGTTCTAATTACAATACTATATATATATTATTGTTATATATATATATATATATTATTATATATATAGTAATATATACTATATATAATATATATATATATGTATATTATATATATTTATATATATTGTATCTAATATATATTTAGTAAGTATATTTATATAGTATATATATAAGAGAAGTGAGGCAAGAATTCATAATATTCGCGAATGTAATGCGAATAATTTTTTTCCAATATCTGGATGAAAAAAATATTACATATTGTCAGTAATGTACCACTTTTTATACTATGAATCGGCGGTAGATCTGGCTTCTGTCTGTAAGAGTCTTTCAGTTCAAAAAAGGAAAAAAAATTGAATGAATAAAATACATTAAATTTTCTGTGTTCAAGGTTGAATGATGAGGACCCACTCTTACTATCAAGCATTCCACCAACCTTCTTTCCCCACACCCACCCTTAGAAAGAGGAAGCAACTTCATATGATATATATACTGATAATTAATAATTATATATATAATACTATAATTTTTTAATATAATATATATAATATTATTTATATAACTATATATATATATTATTATTATGATACATTTTGAATAGGATATAATAATATAGATTCATTATATCTTTTAAAAATAGTAATATATCAGATATGTAGAAACACGGCAGGGCTTGGCGGGATGATTGTTGTAGCTTTTGGACTATTTGTTACGGCCAGTGTACATAATGCGAAAACGATTTCCGAACAAAGTCTTTGCGGGATGGTTGTAGTAAGAGTGAGTTTCCTCTTCCGACTATCTGTTTTTATGGTAATAGTTGTTATGATGATTCTATTCTTGTTTTTACTATATTATTTATAATATTATATATATATATAGAATCTCAAAATTATTTTATGAAGGTCACTTGACTTCACACCCAGAAAATTCTAAATTCAGATTCAAAACGAAAAATAAATAAAAATAAAGATATTGAAAAAATTCAGATTTTTTTTTTCTCCTTTTTTTGTTTTTTTTTTTTTTTTTTTAGTTTAATTCAAGTTTGTTTGAATTGTCAGAATTATATTTATCTTCCTATTTAATGTTTCTATTGGCTGAATAGATGATATGAATGATTTGTGCAATATACTGTATAGTAAGTATCCATTTTATTTATATTTACTATATTTCGTAAATTTTACAAATCATAAACAATTAAATTCTCTCATACTCCTGCCACCAGATATTTTTTTTGTCTTCGTAGGTTACCTCTTCTAATTGCCTTTTGGTCGTCTTTCTGAGCTTTGGTATTCTGAGACTGTGCGAAGAAGACATCTTAGGGCTCGAGGGTCTAATTAGGCCTCCGGGGCCTTCTTTTAATATCTCGATTAAAGTGCTAATTTTTTCTTTTTTTTCTTCCTCTACATGTTTGATATTTAGTGGTTTTTTGCTTTAATAATATATAAAAAGTTAAACTTTATTGCAAAATATTTATGGTATCCAGTATATAATAGTATATTATCATTATATATATATATATATTATAGTATTAATATTATATATATATATATTTATAGGCATTTTTTAGAGATTTTGAATTCAGTATTGAGAATCAAGAATGATTTCCTAGTACTTCAAGCATTTCTAGGACACATTGCCTTAAATTTTTGGGTAAACTAACCTAAACTAACTTTAACCTAACCTAACCTAACTAACTAAATATATATAATTAATATTAACGGAGTCAACAGCTTATAAATGTCCCATCTAAGATATAATGTATCATATATATATATAATATAATATATAATAATATATAACTATATATTTATATAGAGATAAGTATATATATAATATATTATATATATATAGCTGAATAATATATAATTTATATATATCTATATTATATAATAAGTAGTTAATATTACTGTTAATACACAATTAACTCTTATGCCTAAAAATGTTATAAAAATAAACTTTATTGCTGTTTTACTTTTTCAACAACACAATTTTATAAGTAGAATAACAATAAATCACGCAAAGGCAAAAACATTTAATTAACTTTTTACTCTTCATAAGAATTTAAAAACCATTGAAATATAAAGTTTTGACACCATTGTAATAACGTCAATAATATTTAAAATTCAGAAGAGAAAAAGAGAAGAAGTGTGTATAATTAACCTCGTACAACTTTGTAGTAATTTTAAATACTTGAGAAAGCCTATTCAATTCTTAATTCTACAATAATTTAATAGTATAATATATGTTTAGTTATATAGTTATAATATATTATATTATGATATATATTATATTAAGATGATATATTATATATATATTGTATATTATTATATAGTGATATATATTAAATACCGATAATAATTAAATGGAAAGAGGAAATATATTTGGTCATATCGATATTATCGCAAAGACCATCAGTATAAAAAAGGACGGCGTATCACTAATAGCGATACTTCCCTAAAATTTAGCGCCGATTGAAATATATGCTATAGGATTAACTTAAGAATCACTCACGTCACTCACTCACTCCCTCACTCACTCACTCTCAGCACCCTCCACTCTCTCACTCTCTTCATTCTCTTGCATCTGCCATCACTCACTCACAGCCTCACTCTCTCACGGTCATCACTCACTCACTCACTCACACTCATTCACTCACTCACTCTCTCCTCCTTACTTCTCACTCCTATATTTTATACATATATATGTATATAATATAATATATATATATATTTAATTATAGTTATATAGTATATATATACTAAATTAATATAATATATTATAATTTATATATATATATATATAGTATATATAATTTTAGTATGAGTGAATATACAGTATGCATTTTCTATGTTTGCATATTTTTTTGATATTCTTTTTGTAAATATACAAGCTATTCAACTAAACAATGATTATAATATTTAGTTTATAACTGTTTCAGGACACCTAACGACGTTTGGAACCTAAAGAACTAAGACTCCAATTCCTATTTAAACCGGAAGTATTTTATTTTTTTTTTAAATAAATTTTTCTTCTTCTGTTTCCTCAAAACGCTGCTAATTTTAGAACGGACGCGAGTCGGCCACATTTTTCTTCTGTAATAATGGCTTTTCTCTTTAGTTAACAGAACTTTTGGTGAGGATCAAACTCTTTTTTGTGTGCGTTAATATTATATATCACTAGATATATACTGTATAATGATATATATTATAGTTTTATATTCAATCTTTCTTAATATATAGTATATATATATATATTATATTAGTAGTAGATAGTAGGAGTTAGTTATATAGTATATATATATATATAATATATGATATTATTAAATATATATTTATATATATATATATTATATTTAATATTTATATTTATATTTATATTTATATTATTATATAATTCATTATATTATGTAATAAATAAATGATATATATATAATATACATATATATAGTATTAGAGCTTATATAGCCTATTGTGTATATAGTATATAGTTTAATATATGGTATAGATTTATTATATATTATATATATATATTATTTATTATTATATTTATCATATATAGTATCGGATCTACATTGTTCGCAAGGCCTAGGATTCAAAATCCAAATAAGTATACCGTTAAAAAATTTTGATTGCACCAAAGTGAATATAAATATTGAGAATAATAATAATAATTATAATTATATATAGTTTTAATAATAATAATACATAGACATAAATAATAATAATAATAGATAATAATATATTAATAATAATGAAAAATATTTTATAATATGAAA
>JABUQX010014807.1:27500-30000 GCA_015478945.1 Trachelipus rathkii
ATAATATAATATAATATAATATAATATAATATATATAATATAATATAATATATGATAAATATAAATAGTGATATCGGAGTATGACTAATATAATATAATATATATAATATAATATCAATATAATATAATATATATAATATAATATAATATAATATAATATAATATAATATAATATAATATAATATAATTATTTAATATAATTAAATATACATTCTAATATAATTATAAATTATAATTAATATAATTAATTATAATATAATATAATATAAATATAATATAATATAATATAATATAATATAATATATAATAAATAATATATATAATATAAATATATATAAATATAATATAAATATAATTAATATAAATAATATTAAAAAATATATATATATAATATAATATATATAATATAATATAATATAATATAATGATAATATAATATCATTATTAATTAATATAATATATATAATATAATATAATAATATAATATAATATATATATAGTATATATATATTATATATATATAATATATATTATATATATATATATATATATATATATATATAATATATGATATATATATAATATATATATATACCCACAGTATAATAATTATTTATAATTTAGCGAGCCATTCTATGAGGAGGAGAAGTTATCATTAAATCGAATAAAAAAATCAAATTCAGAGAGAAAAATCATACTTTTGTGGACAGGATTTAATGGACCACGTTCTGTCTGGAAAAAGGTATTTAAAAGGTATTAAATAAGAGGTCATAAATAAATTATATATAAAAAATTTATGTAAATTAATAATTAAAAGGTATTAATATATTTTTAAATATTTTTATCTGACTACTTAATACTCATGTCATATATAGTTATTAAATTATAGAAGCAAATATCTACAAAAATTATTTAAATTCTGCTATAATTTATTGTTATTATTATTATTATTATTATTATTATTATTATTATTATTATTATTATTATTATTATTATTATTATTATTTTTTATTATCATTATTATTATTATTATTATTTTTAGTTTTTATTATTACTATTTAGTTTTTATTTTTATTTTCATTTTTACTAATTATTATTTAGTTTTTTTAAATTTATTAAATTATTATTATTGTTTATTTTTATTTTTATTATTACTATTATTATTTAGTTTTTTTAAATTTATTAAATTATTATTATGGTTTAGTTATTATTATTATTATTATTATTATTATTATTATTATTATTATTATTATTATTATTATTATTATTATTATTATTATTATTATTATTATTATTATTATTATTATTATTATTATTATTATTATTTATTATTATTATTATTATTATTATTATTATTATTATTATTAATTATTATTATTATTATTATACCTTTCAGTTATTCAAAAATTGTTTTATCTTATTATTGTATTTGTGAGAATAGTTCAAGCGGAATTTTACTTTCAGTATTGCTTTAATGATCTCTGTTGAAATATAATATCTAGCTAATGAACAAAATTATTTAAATATTTTTCATTAATTAATTTGCTTGTTTTCATTTATTTGAGTAGTTATTTGATTACCTCAAATCATTCGTTAAATTACAAAATTATTATTATTATTATTATTTTAAAAAAAAAAATCGTACCTCCCGGGCATAGCCCTACTCTAGGAGGGGAACTTCTTTAGGTAATTGCTACCTAGGATCCGGACGGGGAATCGAACCCGGGCCCTTGCCTTTGCGACTCTGTCGCCTTACCGATTAAACCACGGTAGCGTTATTTAGTTATGTCCTCAATTATTTGATTAATTAATTATTTAAGATTTCTATTTTAACTGTTTACATTTTCCATGGTAAATTTATTCTTTTGTTATATAATTGAAAATAAAAATACAAAATAAAAATAAATAAGTTTGAGTTTATAGATACTTAGATTTTCATTCCTTTTTTTTATTATTATTATTGATTTAATTTGAGATTTTAAATTCAAATATTTTAATTTTGCATAATAAAACTTTGTTTAGATAAGATGAAATATATTTATTTGTTTTTGTTTTTGTTTTTTGTTTTAATGAGAGTTTTTGGATCCCCGGAGTTCTCATATTTTTGTTTTGTTTTTAAATCAATGATAAAATTTGTGTATATATATATTAAATACCCTCATTTAAAAAAAAAATTAAAAAAAATAAAGATTTTGCAGTATTTGTTAGGATTATGATTTAAATCTATATTAATTCAATAATATCTCAGGCTGCTTTTAAACGAATGTGAGGAGAACAGATGCATTATCGAATTGGAAAGAAAAAATGTGGAAAAAGCCGATGCCATTTTGTTTAACATTCATGATTTGAAACGCCATTTTGACAAGAGAAATGAAAGTGATCACAAACCTCATCAATCAACTAGGAATGTAGACCAAGTCTATGTTTTCTTCAGTCAAGAAGCCCCAAATGGTACATACCAATGTCTATTGTCATAAAAATCATTCAATATAAAAAAAAA
>JABUQX010014807.1:35000-37500 GCA_015478945.1 Trachelipus rathkii
AGCCGCTACAACCATGGAAAGGATTGCGCGTCGACTAACACGGTGGTGAGTGCGTACAGATGTACTTCACTCTCCTGCGCGAGTAACGGGTACCGGTGAACTCTGTCGATGGTTGGTGAGCGCACACAATCATCAAGGGTCGTGGCACCCGGACCACGAGTTCAGGAGCACGCAATGCGCGGGGCCAGGGCCAGGCCACGCAAACCACGATCTTGCGTTGGATAGACCGTTTTTAATTGCCGTTGCGGGCCATAAGAGACAGCCATAAAACAACAGGGCAAACCCTTTCAAATAACAGCTGGCAGGTAGGTTACATGGGACCGTGTTTATGTGATAATACAATACGTTCGACGCCTGCGAAACATAATAGTAGGCCACGGATGCTGGCTATAGGACCACGACACACCAGGGAGCACCGACGGGCGGACTAGCATTTGCCACGGGAACTTTAATTGGACATCGGTGATTGGCGAATGTGGCTGCTTTTACGGATTGAGTCCGAATAGTCTTCTTCACCTCCGATCGGCTATCCCGAATCTATCGACAACCTAATTTGAGGTTTGCGCAATGAAATATGTGGGAGGTATTGCCATTTGGATGTAGATCTCTCTTGGTCTGGGGAGGCAATACTCTTTAACGGGTCGTACAGAGTTGCACGTCCTGATAGTGGTTCCCTAACCGCCTCTACAGTTACATCACAGACATCCTTGACCCGTATGTCACGCTATATACCCCCTACATCGGTAACGGATTCTTCCTAATGCATGAAAAGCAAGACCACACAATGCCAGATGTGTCACCGAATACCTACAACGGTACAAATCAGGACATAAGATTGTTCAGCATACAGTCCCAACCTAAACTCAATTGAACATGTGTTGGACGTGTTGAAACGACGATTGTGACAGCTGCAACCACAGCCAGGAACCCTCCAGGCAGGGATCAGATTTCCGTGGAGGACAAGGGGCCTCATTGAGAGCACGCCACGACGGTGCCAAGCCGTCATCCGTGCCAGAGGTGGCCATAAACGTTTATTGAGCTAACACATCACACGTAAACCCTTCACGCGTAACGTCAAAAACGTTTGGAGAAAACCGCATCGACACATACAGGACCCATTCGAAGGCTCCCATAGGGGATTCCTTCCTAGGGCCCCTCGACAATCCTACCACTGTATTATGTGTCCCCGATGTTGTTATTTGCAAAATAAAGTTACACAGCGTTCTGGTAATTTCTGTAAAATGTTTAACGCCATTAATGAGCCGGTGTGCGTTCATTTTGGACGAGTTATATATATATTATATATATTATATATATATATATATATATATATATATATATATATATATATATATATATATATATATATATATATATTATTATATATGTGTAATATATATATATATATATATATATATATATATATATATCTCGTTGCTTGAAAGACAAAATGTCATAAACGACAATTTTGGTGAAATCAAGTTTTGTGTCACTAAAAATAAATTTTCTGCTCAATCGAATAATATGTAATGGGTAGGGAGAGAAAGTTGAAGAATGGTAAATCTGCAGGTATAGATGGAATTACTAGTGAAATGATCAAGAATGGTGGAGAAACTGTGATTGGATATGGAAGTTGTGTAACAAAGCTGTTTGTGGAGGGTATAGCTCTGAGGGAAATATTTCCCTTATACAAGGGTAAGGGAGATAAGGAGGCCTGTAGGAACTATAGAAGAATTAGTAAGTATATCGAGTGTTGTGGGGAAGACATATGCTGTTGTTTTGGTTGAAAGAGTGAGTCGAGTGACTGAGGAATTGATTATCGAAGAACATGGTGCATTTAGAAGTGGTGGAGGATGTGTAGATCTCATTTTCGCATTGCAATAAATAATTAAGAAAATGAGAGGAAATGATAAATTGTATTTACTATATAGGTTTTATGAACTTGACTAATGACTTGGCTAATGAGTGAATTAATTGGGAAGCTCTTTGCCAGGTGTCAGTGATATATGGTGTTGGTGGTAGGCTTCTGAATGGAATCAAAAGGATGTATGTCGATAGTGAAGCGTGTGCAAAAATAATTGGAGTGGATAGTGAATATTTTAATATTAATAGTGGAGAGAGGCAGGGATGTGTTTGGTCTCCCTGACGATTTAATTTGTATTTTGGTGGGATGATGAAAGAATTAGAGGTATTGATAGTAGGAGAAGGTGTTAAAATTATGGAGAATTGAAGAGAGTGGAGGGTGCCTTGCTAATCACACGCTGATGATTTGGTTTTATGTGGCGAATCTGAAGAAAGTTTAACAGGATTGTTAGAGGGGTTTGGCAGGATATGTAAAAGGAGGGTCTTGAAAGTAAATGGAGATAAAAATAATGGGATTGAAGTGGATGAGGAGAGTCTGCAGTGTGAAATCATGCTGGATGGTGAGCAATTGGAACAAGCACCAGAGTTTAAATATCTAGACAATATGCTGGATGAAAAGGGAAAGGATGATACAGAG
>JABUQX010014808.1:0-22500 GCA_015478945.1 Trachelipus rathkii
GGATTTGCTTACCCATCATGTAACTAGTTATGATTCATATTCGCATTGTGTGACGATGTGCAACGATACCACGATCCTTAGTCAGATAACATATATATATACTATCGATATAAAGTCTTTAAGGAGACACTATATTATATTTAGTATAATATTATAAAATAGTCTTAATAAAAGAATATTGTTTGTTTTATATTTTGATTTTATGTAATTAAAATTAAAAAAGCAAGGGATAACATTTGTATAACATAAATGTTTAGCATGTTGATAATTATGTTATATTTTGTATTTAATTCAATGCTAACTATTAAAGATTTATTTATTTTTGGTATATGAACATAAATTAAAAATATAATTTTGTAAAAGCACAATCTAATTCAAGAAAAAATCCACATAACAAGTCATTTACCTAAAACCCGACACAGGAAGAAGTTCGTACGCCTCAAAAAAAAAAAAAAAAAAAAAAAAAAAAAAAATTACAACGATGAAAAAGAAGAAAAGAAAAAATCCGAAACAGAAGAACACCCAGCCTACTGTGAACGTCTTCAATTAACCACCAACAACTACCTATTCCTATAAATTGGTGACTCCGAAGTGTTTTTCAGTTTTACTGAAAAATTATTCTACACACAAACGCCGCTATTGTCAATTATGCCAGTTGAAACAGAAAGACAATAAGAAGAAAACTAAGACGAACTACATAACACCAACTTTTGAATTGGAGGAGCAATCCGAAAAGATAGCTCCTATCCCTCCTTCCACTTTATTGAAATTAGTGAACCCGGAAGAACACTCTCTAAAACGATGCCTTCAGACAACTAACAGCAGTGAAGACGGGAACTTCAGTCACACCATTATTCCCAGGTCTACCAACCTCAGTCTAACGTGACTATTTTCCGTCGACACTGAGACCAATTTCAAAATGTCAAAACAAATGAATACCTTCAAGCAACATATAGAACTGTGAAGACAGAAATATCAGTCACGCC
Organism: Trachelipus rathkii; assembly: GCA_015478945.1. NCBI lineage: Eukaryota > Metazoa > Arthropoda > Malacostraca > Isopoda > Trachelipodidae > Trachelipus > Trachelipus rathkii. Next base: position 987 of record JABUQX010014808.1, read on the forward strand.
GTTAATCCCAGGTCTACCAACCTCAGCTTAATGGATTATTTTCTTTCAACACTAACAATATCAAAGAAATCTATGATGTTTCTGATGTCCATGATGCTCGCGATGTCCGTGACACCCCTTAATGGTCACTGAATGTCTCTGGATGTCCAAACCTTAAGACAGAAACCTTTCACGCAGAGTCACACTTTTGTGAACATAGTCACTTCCGTGTTTTATCAGGGAAGTGATAATAATAGTGAACATAATTGAATTGTAAAATTGCCACGATTCGATTTAGCAGTAACTTTATATATTGGTGTAATTTCAGGACAATATTATATGTAAGTACAATATTAAAAAAAAATTTTTAATAAATAAAAAAATTTTCCTTATATTTTCGATTTTAATGTATTAAAATAAAAAAGGACATAAATTTGTATAAGAAAATGTTTAGATGTAAAATGTATTTTATTTTGTATGTAGAACAAATTATTTTTTTGTAAATAACATGAATTAAAAAATAATGTAAAAGTAAACTAATCTAATCCAAGAAAAAAATCCAATAACAAAGTCCATTTTTAACCTAAAACCAGGGTTTGGGGATCTTTTTGGATTATTTTGAGAAAAAATATCAAATTTTTTGAATTTTTTTGATTTTTTGAGTTTTGTGCAGATTCGTGAAGTCACGCAAAATATAATTTGTAAACAAAACTTTTATTTTTTTTTAGTTCATAATACAGTTATTATTTTTAAACACCTAGGCCCTAGCTATCTGAAGTTCAAATATCTTAAAAAATAGGCCCATATATCACTTGGACTATGACAAAATGAAAGCAGCACAATTAAAGACTTGGCAGTTGGAATGCGGATGAAGATTAGACGTCGAAATAAAAGAAGAACACGTATATTTTAGACAATGATCCTTAGTAATCAGATTTTTTATAGTGTAAATTTGTAACAGAGTAGCCGTTGCTATGACACTTAATTTTATAATTTTTATTTCATATTAGTTAAAGTTAAATTACTTAAATAAACAAAAAAAATTAAAATATATATATATAGAAAGCAAAAACTTTAAAAAAAGCAAAAAAAACATGATTTTTTTGGAGCAAAAAAACAAGTGAAAAAATCAGTTTGAAAAAAATCAATTGATTTTTCCCGTGCCAATCTCTACTAAAAACCCAACAGACAGTTATTAGTTCGTTTGAAAATTAGAAAACTACAACGATAAAAAAAGAAAAAAAAAAAAATCCAGAAAGAAAACCCAGAGAACACCCAGCCAACTGTGAACGTCCTTCAATTATCACTACTTATCACTAGGCCTAAAGCCATTTCCATATAGCCTTCTCAGGATCCGACTCCGATTTCTTATGCTACAAACATAATTATAAACCGAATAAGAAATATTTTGGCTCAGTACCCCTACGAGGGGATGTAGTGGTGCAAAACATTGGCTCCACCGAGATGACAAACCACCCAAGCAATAAGATAACAAAGTTTTTGAAAGGGATACGATCATTAAACTCGAGAAATAAAAATTCGAATCCTAACCCTGTGACTCAATAACATATATATATAATATATATTATATAATATATATTATATATATATATATATATATATTATATATATATTATATATATATATTCATATCTTTATCTATATATATATATATTATATATATATACTGGGCGTCGTCAGGGGGGGGCAGGGGGGCAGCTGCCCCCCCTAAAAGTTGTTTACTCTTATAGAGTCTACCTGCGATTTTTTTTTGATCCTATCGTCCCGTTTTCGGTGGCCATTAAGTGTTTTACGATACTATATATATATATATATATATATATTATATATATATATTATATAATATATATATATATATATATATATATTATATATTATTATATACGAGTATATGGTGAAGGCTAGTTGCAATCGTCATTTTCTCACATTTTCTCTTGGCCGATACGGTCTTCTCACATCATTTTATATGCTCTTTTAATTTGTAGATTAAGAACTGTGTTGTTATTCTATTCTATGTTTTTTTTTAATGTTGATATGTATATATAATTTTAGATTTTGTTTCATCAGATTCTCAATTCTTTATTAAGTGTTTAAGGTTCAAAGTAGCATTGAAATTATCATTCCGTGACGCCACTCTATAATTTCAACACCGCCTCAGTGTAAAGTTTTAGTTCAATTTCATCAGATCATGGATATTTAGGAGTTCCTTGGTGCGTACGGTTTTTACTTTAAAATATTAATAAAATTTTGTGTATTTACTTCTTAAAAGTAGGAAATTTTGTAACACATGATCTTTACTTGTCCATATGAGGTTAGTTTCATTTTATAAGAAAACTATCTTTTTATTACACACCAGAAATTAAGTGATTTTCAAACATTTGTTTTGCGATATTTTAATTTTTTATAAACAATCTTTGAATGCTAGTAAAAATTATTAGCCTATGACTATATGTGGCAGAGATCATTATATATATATATATATATATATAATATATATAATATATAATATATATATAATATATTATATATATATATATTATATATATATATATATATATATATATATAAATATATATATATATATATAATATTATATATATATATATATAATATATATATATATATATATATATAATATATATATATATATATATATAGTTTGCAGTAAATTTGAAAAGGAAGAACTCGGATAAAATTGGAAATGGTAGCGGTGAAAACGAATAACATATCAATAATTCCAACTAAGACTACAAAAGAGGCAATCCCTCCTACTTCGCATATTTCACATGTTCGGGAAACCCGGCCAGGCCCAGCACCTCGATGAGTCCGGGTATGGGTCCAGATTTTTTGGGGGGTTTGTTCCCCAGAGGAATTTCGGAGGTAGCGTTTCAGTAGATGACAGTCACGAAAATGACATTGGTAGATACGTTGGACATTCATCTATGATTTCCGACTGAGAAAAAGAAACAGTTACTGAAAGAGTGTTGGATTCCACCTAAGACCTATAATTTTTTGGAAGATGCTACCCACTTAAAGAGGAAATTCAATTATGAATGGTTGGAGATATATTCACCTTGGCTGACATACTCCAGGCACCTAAAGGGAGCACTTTGCAAGTTTTGTATTTTATTTCCCCCAAATAAAAGTTTGTTCAGAGGGGATCCTAGACTCTGTAACAATAAGACCTTTCACTAAATATAAAGATGTTCATGCGGTTTGTAAGGGACATGCAAACACAGAGTGGTATAAAACTGCTGTTGAAGCTGCAAGATTGTTCCTACAGGACGTGCCGGTAGACATCCAAATTAACCAGCATTCAAAGAAAATCATAGAAGAAAATAAAAAAATATTATCCTCAATAATTTCATGTGTGACATTTTCTTGTAAGCGCGATTTATCGCTTCGGGGTAAGCATCATGATGAGGGAGTGTTTCAAAATTTGTGCCGCTTACGAATAGATGCCGGGGATCAGTCATTGAAAAGCCATTTTGAAAAGGGGAAGAAAAATGCCACATACCAATCAGTTCAGATTCAGAATAAAATAATTTCTCTATGTGGTACTACTATAAAGGAAAACATCGTTAATAAGTTAAAGGAAGTGTGCACTAATAGCTACTAGCAGATGAAACCGCTGATATTTCTGGAAAGGAAAGAAACAATTATCCATTGGATTGCGCTATTTCGACAAAGAGTCCGATGAAGTCCAAAGAGGAATTTATTGGCTTTGTAGAACTGAAAGCGCTTGACGCAAAAAACCATTGCGAAAGCCATTGACAATTTTGTCACGACCGAAGAACTGGATCCAGAGAAATGCGTGGGCTTGGGTTTCGATGGCTGTTCTACGATGTCTGGCAAAGAAGGAGGTGTCCAAGCAATATTGCTGGAAAAATTAATAAAAAAACGTCATTGTTCTTTCAATTTCTCTCACACAAACAAAATTTAGTAGTAAATGATTTGAAGACAATACCAGAAATCCGCAATACTGTGGGAACTATAAAGGACATTATTACGTTTTTTCGCGAGACGGTCTTGAGAAAATTAATGCCAAACATCCCAAGCCTATGCCAGACCAGATGGTCTGAACAACACAAGTGCATCAGAGTGTTTAAGGAGCACTTTGTACGAATGATGCAAGCATTAGAAATCCTTTCCATTGAAGTAAATACCGCCACTAGAAAAGCGCTTTTCAGTTGCATTCAGCGGCATGTAAGTCGTCATTCATCATGGCTATGATATTGATCGCGAAATACTCTGCGATTTTAGAGCCAGTTGTAAATGCTCTCCAATCTAAGACCTTGGATATCGTCAAAACCTCGCAGCACATTCAACATATTGTGGAAATGGTTAGGAGCCATTGGAAAGGTGAAGAAAAAATCATCGATGAAGTGTTAAAAGAAATTAATGAAATCGCCGAGCAACTGGGACTTGATCTGAATATACCACGGATTTTTTGGTAGGCAGCAGCACCGCAGCAACCATCCAGCAACAAATCCCACGGAGTTCTGGAGAAGATCCTTAATAACTCCGTATCTGGATTTTATAAATTCTTCTTTGGAATTACGGTTTTCTACTGAAATACACCTGCTTATGCATTGACATATCTACATCCTTTCCACATACTACTCATAACAATTAATGAGTTTAAGGAAAAAGACCAGCTTCAATTTATAAGTTTTTACCACTTAAAGGCATAGAAGAAGAGCTAGAACTTTGGCACAAAATTTGGAAGGACAAAAACTGAGTAGTGAAGAACTAAAAGATCTTGTCGTCTCCCAAGTCTAAAGGAGACTGAACCTTTCTTTCCGTCGACGAAGAAAAGCTTTTGAATGATACTACTCGCCCAACCATGCACCACCAGTACAGTAGAACACTCTTTCAGTACTCTGCTAAGGATCAAGACTTGGCTGCGAAGTACTATGGAAGACGACAGGTTAAACGGACTGGCTATGATGAGTGTACACAGAAAATTTGTGTTTGACAATTATGATTATTTTATTCAAACAGTAGTTGATAAATTTGTGTTGAACCCAAAGAAATTATTTTTTATAATATCAATTTTGCAACTGCTCTATATTGTGGAATTTTCCATCATTGCATATTGTATTGATATTCTATTGTTTTAAATAAAATAAATTTTTTTAAATATTAATCATTTAAATATCCATACAAATTTTTCTAGTTTTATGTCTTCTTTCTTAATATATAATATATATTATATATATATATATATATATATATATATATATTATATATATATATATATATATATTTATTATATATATAATATATATAATATAGTATATAGTATATATATATATTATATATATATATATATATACATATATCATATAATATATATGTATCTATATATATATATAATAGTATATTATATATATATAATATATATAATATATATATATATATATATATATATATATATATATATATATATTATATATATATATATAATATATATAATATATATATATATATATATATAAGCTTTTATAAAAATTTTTAAGCTGCCCCCCTAGGTTTGAAGCTGGCGACGCCCATGTATAATTATAATTTATATATATATATATATATATATATAGTATAATAATAATATATATATATATTTATATATATATATATATATATATAATTATATATATATAAAGCATATATATATAAAGAAAGAGCATATAATGGGAAATAAAGAAATTGCTGCCTTCTCTGGGATTGAACCACCGGCCCTGTTGCGAAATGAGGACATATACCCGATGCTATACAACTGAGCTATCTTGCAACCCAAAAAAGTTGGATTCAAGACAGTTAAAAGCAACCGAGCTCCCGTCAAAGGGCGACATCACCAGGTGTCCAGCCTGTCCTATCCCTCGTTCTTTATATTTTAGATGTTAAATATTGCATATTAATCGCTAATTAGAAGATGTAAATAAAGAAAAGAACATATAATGGGAAGATAAAGAAATTGCTGCCTTCCGGGATTGAACCACCGCCTTGTTAAAACAGTTTATCAAAGTTTCAAATCCCAAAGATTTTTTTTTGCATTTTTTTTTTTTTTTGGGTATTTTTTATAATAAATGATTCGATGAGTTTTCTTTTCTCAACATTTTTGCAAGATAAAATTATTTTAGCGGAATTCATATTGATCGTATGATTGTGTTCATTTATATGCTGTTACAAAGCAGAGTTACGGTCTCCCCTCCTCAAGCTGGATCCATGTTGATATATACCGTCTTTTGAAATCATTGGTTTCACCGAAATATTTTTCATCACAATTATTGCAAGCTATACTATAAATTCCTGTATTACAATCTTCATTATTTAATTGAATTTTTGACATAAATTTCTTCTTAAGAGTGTTCGGAACTGACTGAATTAATGATAATGAATTTGATAAAATTTTATTCATTTCTGGTTCAATATGAGAGGAAATAATCATTATTTCATCCTTTTTATAAAGATGTTTGGTCGATCCAATTAAAGCTATCCAACTTTCTTATTTGAATTTATTCCTCTTTTATTTCCTTGAATAAAGACCTCCGGGTGTAGGGGTCGAAAGCTTGGCTTCAGTTATATTTTTAATCTTAGCTTCTCATTTTTATATTCTTTGTTACATCGTTTTACTGTTTTACGTTTTTAATGTTTTAATTACATGGGTTTAGTTCGTAGATGTATAGAGAATAGTTTTTTTTCGCTACTATATATATATATATATATATAATATATATATATATATAATATATATATATATATATATATATATATATATTATATATATATATATATATATATATGTATATCTATGTTTGTTTATATAAATAATGTTGTGTGTGTGGTGAGAGAGGAGAAGAGAGACAGAAGAGAGAGAGAGAGAAGAAGAGAGAGAGAGAGAGAGAGAGAAGAGAGAGAGAGAGAGAGAGAGAGAGAGAAAAGAAGAGAGAGAGAGAGAGAGAGAGAGAGAGAGAGAGAGAGAGAGAGAGAGAGAGAGAGAGGAGAGAGGAGAGGAGAGAGAATAAAAGAGAGAGAGAGAGATGCTATAAAAATAAATATAGATTTAAGTAAAATCGTTTTACACACACAAAAAAAGTATTTTCGTATTGAGAAACTCATTCGAATCGCATTTGGAGTGTTGAAAAGTTTTATTCATCGTTACGACTTATAAAAATATAAATAAAAATATGTTTTCAATGAAACACACGAGAATTGAAACAATGCTAATAAACTTTACTTCAAAATCTCCATTTAGGCACCGTTTATTTCTTTGACCATTATAAATTAATTAATTATTACTGCTCTCTCTCTTCTCTCTCTCTCTCTCTCTTCTCTCCCTATATATATATATATATATATATATAATATATATATATATATATATATATATATATATATATATATATATATATATATATATATATATATATAAATATATTATATATATATATATATATATATATATATATATATATATATATATTTTATTTTTTAATTTAAAACAATGATCGCTAGAGTAAATATTTATCAAAGGCCATCCTACTGATATATATATATATATAATATATATATATATATAATATATATATTAATATATATATATATATATTATATATATATATAATAATACGAATATGTATATATTTTTAATATTCGCGAATGTGAATGCGAATAATTTTTCTTATTATTCGTGAATACGAATATATATTTTTTAATATTCGCGAATGTGAATGCGAATAATTTTTCTTAATATTCGCGAATACGAATATTACATATTGCCAGTAATGTGCCACTTTTTATACTAGGTATAAGTGGAATATTTGCTTCTTTTGCAAGAGTTCAGTCACAAAAAAATTGACTAAATAAAATACATTTAATTTCTTATGTTTCCATGATGCAGAGCGAGAACCTACTCTTATATACAGGTATCCCACCACCTTCTTTTCCCAACCTGCTCGATATGAAAGAGAAAAACCACTTCATTAATAGGTTATGTTAGGTTATTTATATAGTTACTTACTGTACGGTTGGTAGCATTATCAATAGTTGAAATAAATTATTGAAAGGTTATATTTCAATAATAATAACTTTTTCGGCTCCCTCTGAGCATTTATTTAATTTACTATTTTTCTATCATAGATCAGGCCAACACCACCATTTCATGGCTGACAAGCAAGGTAAGTCTTTGCTAATTGTGAAAGATCAGGATACGCCTCCTCATGCATCGTATACCATAAAAGAGGGTCTTCGTCAGGGGAAATGCGTTTCTCTTTGACGATACTGGCCGACGATTTTTTGATGTTTGTTCACACAGCTGGTCATTTTCATCACCACTTTTTGAATGTAATGTTGAATTGCTTTCATTTCTGGTTAATTTTTGCAGAGAGCTATTTTATCTGATTTAAATTTATTTTTGTTGATATATTACGATCGAGATGAATCGAGTCGATTAAGTGGCGACAAACAAACTGGACATCTTAAATTAAGGAGAACAAATTGAAATTAAAGAGGTCGAAGGTCCACACATTTAATAATAATAAAGAGGAACGGGGAATCAGTTGTATTTTGAATGGCTCAAAAAAAAAACCCAAGGTAATGACGTGTCCTATACGACTGTGGTTATATTGCTGGCATGTTTAATTTTTAATCAATAATTCGTGTCAAGCACGCATGGGGAAAGAAGTTATTCTGATATGAATTATGGTCTAGGCATACAGAAACAATGCAGCATCTCAAGACATTTAAATGCACTTAAATTTGATTTGGAAAATCGAATATTATCAGCTAAGGGAATCTTCATAACCTCATAACTCCAGAGGTGAAATCTATTTCTTATTAAAATTTATCTAAAAACCACGGATCGATGAAGATTAAATGATTTGCAGATAGTCATGAAAAAGAGCATAGTCTCTTATGCTAAGAATTCTGATTATGAGCCTGCGGGTTAACTTATCTACAAAAAGAGATGAAAATAAAGCTTCCAATCCTGTATAATTAACCATGTTTATGAAAGCAACCACGTAAACATTAAATAATACTACTATCTCTTACTTATTTTACTATATTTTATATTTTACATTCTACCGTAGAATAGCTATATCTCATCTAATATTAAACTATTATATATAACTTTAATATATATAAATTTATATATGATACTATATATATATTTATGTCATCTGTACATGTCAAGCTATATAATATTTGTATAATATATTATTATATTATATTATATATATTATTATATTAATAAGTTATTTATATTATATATTAATATTATATATATACTATATATATAATAGATAATTATTATATATAATACATTATCAATATTATCTATATTATTTATTATTTATATATATATATATATATAATAGTATTAATAAGATAATTGTATTATTATTCTTAATATTAATATATTATATAATTTATTTATATTATTATAATAATAATATATATAATATATATATATTATTATATAACTATTATATATATATATATCGAATTATATATATATATTTTTTTATTATATATATAATAATATTATATATATATCATCTATTTATATATATATATATAATATATATATATACATAATATTATTATATATATATATAAATTATATAATATTATTATTATATATATATATATATATCTATAATATAGAACGGATATATATAGTATAGTATATATATATCTAATATTATATATATTATCATTATTATATATTATATATATATAATTATATATAATATATATTATTATATAGAATTAATTTGAGTTAGTGACAGGACCACCTGAGCTCGCAACTGAACGCCACACCTGAGTTGAAATGATCAGCACATGGGGGTTCTGTCAATATAATGTCTTCAAATGCAAAGAAAATTTGATTTGTGAATGATATTCCGTCAGTCAAATAATAAATAAAACTAAAATTAAAATTTTCCTGTATGTCAATGTCTTAGATTACATTAACAACAATCAACTTATTAAAGATATTCACTTCTTAATACAAGAAATTAGTTTACGCTAAAGTGTGAATTCAGTAAGATATTGAGTTAATCTTTCTAAATATGTTAGTGGGCCGTAAAGTAGGAAAATAAACGCGGAACTAGAATCTAGATTGAACATCAAATGAACGATATGTAATGAACAGAATTGCGTTGTGCGACGGCAAAAATATTGCAAAAGAGGAGGTCTCGTTGAACATTATAGTGATTGTGACTATATTTAGTGTGCATATACGACCTGTGCAAGTGTTATCACCTCATGTAAAGTGCTCGTCTGTGGGGAACCACTTTACCGTATGTTCCGCTTCTATGTTAGGTGATTTCCTTCCCGCCTATCACTCGCTCCACACTCCTGCAACAGTGATCGGAAAGCCCCATCTGAAGAGAGGGATAGTAATCAGTTGATTGGAGGCGACTTCTTCATAAATAGTAGCAAAATAAATAAATAAATAAAAAGATACATAGAGAAAAATAAAATATATAAATAAAAAAGGTAAACTCTCTATTCCAATCCAATGCAAATCCCTTGGTGGACAAATGACAGAGACTTAATAGGGAAGATTAGCATGGTGCGGAGAAAATAAAGCAACGGGGCAAGAATCCACAAACGAAGTGTATGGATAAGAAGGAGTTCCTTTCGATATTCTTGAGTCTCAAACATCACACAAATTTTCATGATGAACAAGACCTCTTGTGCTCTCGGGTCAAGCACATGAAGTGGAATCTAGAGGGGGTTCAATTCTCGCGAAGCAAAATGTTTTTGTAAGGCATAAGAAAAGAATAAGCAACTGGACATATGCGGAAGTAGGCAGGGACCAAACAAGTATGTTACGAAGTATATAATCCTCCAATTAGCTTCAACATCTATGTCAAAAAGAAGATGGACAGGTTCCCTCTAAATGCAGAACAGTTTCCATTCAGAGCGGATAAGACATTATATATAATATTATATATATATATATTATTAATATATAAATTAATATAATATATACTAATATATATAATATATTATTATATATATATTATATATATAGTATTACTTAATATTATTTTATAATATAATATATATATAATATATATTATATATATATTATATATTATATATATTATAATATTATATAATATATATAATATATTATATTCAAATATATAACTTCCGTTTTCTTCCTAAATATGTACGAATATATACTTATGACTTATGTTGAATTTTTTTTGTCGACTGCTCGATTTCCGATGAATGAATATTATTGATATAACTTTATTTAACGTATCGGCATATAAATATAATAGAAAGAGTGAAATAAGGTATGATGACGTATGTGTAGAATCTTATATAAAGAAAAAAAAAAAAAAAATTAAAAAAAAAAAAAAAAAAAAAAAAAAAAAAAAAAAACCACTTTCTTAAAAACTTATCTATAAATCCATAGCTTTATTTTAAAATATAGCATTAGAACGTTAGACTCTCATAACTTTTTCGTCTACCAGACCACTTGAAAATCAATATTTTTGCAGCACCCCATCCTTCCGTCTTTTACTTCCCAAAACTTAAAGCCACAATGGTTATATATATATATATATAGTATATATTATATATATATATATATATATAATATATATAGTATATAAATATATTATATATATATAGTATATATATACGGTATTTAAATTTATAAAGAAAATATTAAACTACTAAATTACTAAATAACTTCAACACCCCCCCATTTTTCATCGATGTTCCTTACTGTCTATCTGAATCATTCAGCTCCACATTGCTTTATCGCCCTCCTGAGAAACACGTCATTTAGAAATACTCAACATGCGTATTTTGATTTAAAACTAAGTATTTGTCGTAAATCTATAATTAAACCAATCTTTTCATACAAATAATAGATACACATGATAATTATAAAAATGATGTTTACGATTTCTTCGATAGCTATTTATTATATATATATAATATATAATTATATATTATATATATATATAATTAATATAATTAATAATATATATAAATTATTATAAAAGGATATATATAGTATATATATAGATAGTATATATATATATATAATTATATTATTAGTATATTATATATATATATATATATTATATTATATATATATATACTATATATGTTATATATTATCTATATCAAGGGTTAATATATTATATATATATATATTATATATTATCTATATATATACATATGATAATTATATTAATATTATATATAATATATATATATATATATAAAATATATATATATATATTAAGGCATATCATTATATATATAATATATTAATAATATATGTATTATTAAAATATTATTTATATATACATATCTATTATTAATAGATTATATTATTTTATTGATATATAATATTATTATATTATATATACTATATAACTATAGTTTGTTCTAACAAGGGGCGCAGATAAATTTATTATATAATTATATTATATATTATATAATATATAATATTATATATATATATATATATATATATATCAAGGCAATAAATACATGTTGAGACAATATATATATATACTATACAGAATCATATATATATATAATATATATATTATATATCAAGAGAGCAATATATATATACAGTATATATATACTTATATATATATTATAAATATATATATATAAATAATATAATCTTATATATATATATATATATATAAGTATAATAATCTGGTCTACGCCCTACGCTGCAAACGTCAGTATAATTGAGTGTCATTGATTAATAATATATATAATATAATATAACTATATAATAATATATATATATATATAAATTAATTATATAATATAATATAATATATATATATATTATTATATATATTAGTGAGTAGAGTTTAATTGTCAAGAAAACATTATCTTCTTTCATAGCCTTGCGGCCGTAAATTTTTCCTCTTTATCCCCAATTTTTCAGAAACAAGACGGTAGAAACGTAAGTTAACCTGAACTGAAGAGGAATTAACTTTTAACCCTTTTATCGTAAAACCCCATAGACATAATCCAACCATTGAACCTCAAAGTCTAGTTGCTATGGGAATGAAATTTAACGTTATTTATATTATTTCTATATATATACAAGTTTAAAACATCCTTAGAATAACTTCAAGATCCTCAATAAGAGAAAACAAATCATATTATAGCATCAATTAATTCCAAGTAGAACGCTTCGGCGTCGCTTCACGACTAAGTTATAAAGCTTCAACACTTGCTTAGTAATGAAGTTGGAAAAAAAAGTGCAAGAGTTGTATTCCATATCTTACTCCTTTTTTCTATTACATAATGTAGAGGAGAAAAGCGGGAGCGGTTTAGACCAAATATCTGCCATATCTGTCATTACCGTCCTTTGCACTCTACCTCTGTCTTGCTCCGTCTGTTCTTTGCGCGGTTTTCTCAACACCCTTCTGAACGCTTTGCAGAGGCGATTCGAGCCGAAATGGAGGCGCCACACGAAATGCGCGGGCGGTTCCTGTCTGTCGGCCCGACCTTGAGGCCCGAAGCTTGCACGATTTGCCAACCAACGAATTCGGAATTTGGTTAAAAAAAACAACGCGACGATGCGTGAACGATGAAATTGCGATTTCTATCCGACGCAAAACGACATTTAAAATTCATGACGACTAATTACAAAACGATTTATTAAACAACAATGAGCGACGCAACAAAAAAACAACCAAGTTGTTCCTTTTAACAAAAGACCCATGAGAACAGAACCAAAGTAAATGATATATCCTACATAAACTTAAAAATAAATAACTAACGTATCTGAAAAAAAGAGGGGGCTCAACCCCCTTTGGGGTCCCCCCTTGGGGTGAATCCCATACATAAAATCACCCAGGAAAGTATATGTTATGTTGATACAAAATGATACCCAAAAAACACCCCATGAAAACCTACGTGAGTGAAAAATATATGACTTACTGACATGTCTGATTCACCCAATCTGAAGATTGGGTTTATGCTTGATTCAGTTACTTGTAACTTATACTATCTATAGTTATATATATAATATATTAGATATATATTATTATATAATATATATATATTTATTATATATTATATTATATTATCTAATATAATATAATTATATATATATATATCAAGGGGCTATATATAAATATATTACTATATTACATATATATATATATAGATATTATATATTATTTATGATATATATATATATATATAATATATACTATATATATTATATAATATACAAAAAAGATAACACACAAACAATAAATTATATATAGATTATATATATTAATATATATATATATAAATATAGTATATAATTAATATATATATATATATATATATTTATATATATCAGGGGCATATTATATAATATATTAGTATATATATTATATATATATTACTATTATATTATATTAATATATATATATTATATATATTATATATAATAATATATATAGTAACAGGTATGTCTACCCTAGTGAATTCTTTCAGATATGTCATTATATATATACTATATTATTATATATATATAATGATTAAATTATATATATAATATATCATATATATTATATATATATAATTATTAAATATATATATATATATTATATATATAATAATATATATATATATATATGATATATGAGTTTAATTTCGTCAAGAAAACTATCTTTCTTTCATAGCCCTGGCGTAAATTCTTTATCAGATTAGAATATCGAAGAAGAGCAAACGTAATTACGTTATGAAAACTGAAAGGGGATTAACTTTAAGCCCTTTAATCGTACTAACCTCATTAGACTAATCCACCTTGAAACTCTCAAAGCATGTATGGATGAAAGATTTTTATTTAGTTTATTATTTCATAAATATATATACAGTTAAAAATCCTTAGAATAACTTCAGATCCCAATAGAAAAACATCAATTTATAGCATATTTTCCAGGTAGAACGCTCGGCACGTACGCTTCAACGCCTAGTATAAAGCTCACACTTGGCTATAGTATATGAAGATGGATAAAAAGGAGAGTTCGCTATATCTTCCTGCCTTTTTTTTATTCAATAAGAAAAGGGGAGCGGTTAGGACCTTATCTGCATATCTGCCATATTCTGTTCTCATACCAGTCTTGTGCACTCTACCTCTGTTCTTTGCTCGTGGTTCTTTTGCGCTTTCTCAACCTTCGAACGCTGTGCGACGCATTCGAGCCAATGAGCAGCAGCGACAATGCGGGGGCGTTCGGTCTGCAGCCCGACCTTGCAGGCCCGAACTTGCAACGCATTGCCTAACCAACGTTTGCGGGAATTTAGTTAAAAAAAAACGACGATGCTCGTGAACGATGAATTTAGCATTCATCCGCGACGGAAAACGACGATTGAAATATATGACGACGATTACAAACGATTTATAAAAATGCGGACGCAACGAAAAAACACAAGTTGTTGCCTTTAAAAAAACCATGAAAGACATTGAACAAAAGTAACAAATGAATAGTGATCGTACATAACTTAAAATAAACTATACTAAGTATCTGAAAAAAGAGGGCCTCACCCCCTTTGGGATTCCCCCTCTGGGGTGAATCCCATACATAAAATCACCCAGGAAAGTACGTGAGAATCTGGATGACAAATGTACCAAAAAAACCCCATGAACAACGAGTGAAAAATATAACAGGTTACTCGATGGTCTGTTTTACCCCATCGAAGATGGGCGTGTGATGCATTGGATTGTACAGTTAGATGTAACTATACTACCTAATATATATTAAGTATATTTATATATTATATAATAATATATATTATTCTATATACTATATATATATAATATATATAATATTAATATATATATATATAATTTATATAAGATATATATAAATATATAATATATAATATATATATTATTATTATATATATATATATAGTATATATATATATATATATATATATATTATAATAATATACTATATATATTATAAATATAAACTAACCTAAATTACAAATCCATTATACTAGGAAAGTCTATTTATCGTCCATAGAGATACCCTTAACTATTTTTTGGGTAACGAAGCTACTGTATAAAAGGTCACCTAATAGACTTTCTCACTATATATATATATATATATATATATATATTATTACTATAATATATTATAATATATAATATATATATAATATAAATTAATATATATATATATAATATATCATACTATAACCTATATATTTTAGATACTTGAGTTATTCCTACCTTAAAAGTTTTTTTTTTTTAAATTTAAAGTTGTTACATGGTTAACTATAATATTTCAAGTTATTATTTTTCTTCTATTACTTTAAGTATTTATTATTCTTTATTCTTATATATATGTATTAAATATTTTTGTTTAAATTATTTTAATTATTATGCTATATTTAGATTTAAAAATTAATTTATAACATTTTATATAAACAATTATACTCTAACTTTACAGCACAATCTCCGGCATTCGAGTTTCGAGGCACGAACCATCCACCATTTTCTACATGGATTAAAAGCGTTATTAATAGCGATTATTCTACATCTTTGTTCAATTTTGGAATTATAGGATTGGATCTATTGCTAATATTTTTCATTATTTGAAAATTTTACCGGAAAAAAAAGAGAATTTTATTGAAACATTATGAATTTGCAAAAATCGATCGTTTTTATAATAATTACAGCACGAGTGTGGAGTGCCTCTGATATATGAATATTATTATATTATATTATATCATATTATTAATATTTATACTATATACTATAATATATATATATATATATAATATATTATATCTATTTATAACTATATATATATATATACTATATATATAATATAATATCATACATTATATATATATTTTTTTTAAAATTATTACTAAAATTTTAAATTGAAAAATGGATTTGTATAATAATAATAATATAATAATACATAATAATAATAATAATAATGAGCTAATAATAATAATACTACTAATACTACTAATAATAATAATAATAATAATAATAATAAGTATCATTATTTATAATAATAATAATAAGAAAAGTACACACATATATGTGCATGAGCTAATAAACTAATCGCACTCCATGTATTTATGTATCATTATTGTCCTCAAAGGCTGACTTTGCGACTGAGAAGTGTAACTAGTTAACCAAGTATGAAAATGTTGAAATTTTTCAAACGTCTAAAGATTTTCTCTTCCTTTCTTTCCTTTCGTTAGCGCCACTTTGGTACACAACGTTTCCTATGTTGACAAAACGTTGACACTGCACTACTACCGACCCCTACTTACGAAGACTGACGAAGTTGAGGCGTCGCGACAAGAAGATTATTAAGGCTGCCATAAACCAAAACAAATGGCAAGCTGCTTAAAATTGATTGTACAGCGCGTAAGTTACGGGAAATAAATCTCAGGGCTGGGAGTCGTCAAAATAAATTTTTCGAATCCACTCCGATCTCCTTAAATTCAAATTTGGATTTCGACTCCGACTCCGACTCCGACTCCACCTTAAACAAAAAATTTTGATCAAGTAGGCTTTTGCCTGCGCTTCAAAATTCAAAATTCGACACTGCTCAGATTAGTTTACAGAGTTACAGTAAAAACATTTTTTTGTGCTTCACAATTTTTTTTTCCCTCCGCTTACTTTTGATGAATAAAAACACTATACCACTATTCCAATAATTATCTCCAAATGCTATTACGTTCCACGTAAATACCTAAAGACATAAAGATGCAGGCGCAACACATGACAAACAAATATATTCAGTTTCGGAAAAATGAATAACGTAATTATAATGCAATTATTTTTATTTTTAGTATAAAACAGCCATTATAAATTAAAAGCAGTTTAATATCTTTCATTTCAATAATATAATAGTCAGTAATACATAATATAGATAATTAATATAATAATAATAATAATATAATAATAATATTTAAAATAAATATAAGAAAATTAATAATCAATAAATAATAATAACTAATAAATAATAATATAATTAATAATAATAAATATAATAATAATCAATAATAATAATACATAATAATAATAATAATAATAATAATAATAATAATGAATAATAATAATATAATAATAATAATAAATAATAATAATGAATAATAATAATAATAATGAATAATAATAATAATAGAATAATAATAATAATAATAATTAATAACATTAACAGAATCAGCTTATGAAATAAAAACAAAAGATTTTTCTGACAAATTTAAAAGAACTGGATTTATAATTTAGGTATAAATATATATTAAATATATTTATATCTATATATATGATATATATATATTATATATATATATGCATATATTATTATATATATATTATATATAATATTATATAGATATAATATAATATATATATAGTATTATATATATATATATATAGTAAATATATTATTATATATTAATATATATATATATTATAGTATTATATATAATGTATTATATATATATATATATATATAATAATTATATATTATTATAATTTAATATAATATATTATATATATATATATATATATATATATAATATATATATATAATATAATAGGTATATATATATATATATATAGTATATATATATAATATTATAATATTATATATAATATATATATATATTATATATATTGGATGTGCCTAAAATACATAAAAACTCATGAAATTCACCTTTGAACTGTAATATATATGTGCAGAACGGTTACACCACGAAATTGGCCAATACTGGAAGAGCATTATTCTACCACTATCTTTAACAACTCTTTCATAGTAAATCAAATATGAATATTATGTAAATTATCCAAACTTAAAACTTGAAGGCCAACTAATATATTACGCGCTCACTTGGATGTGCAATCTTTTCATAAATGATACCGTGTTCTGATACCATGACATAATAATTAACGAAGTGTACTCACCAAACTAACCTACCCCCCCCCAGAGTATCTCGAAAAACATATGAAAACCTTTTTTAATTTATGTTAGTACTCAAAACAATCGTTTAAATTTAAAAGAAACATAGTATCTACAAACGATGGAGTGCCTCATGGGTTCACACTTGGACTCCTACATATTGCTGACCCATATATTGTCAAATCTGGAAAAACAAAATCCTTCGTGAAACAAAAACTTTAACCCGTATTTCTACATAGGTATGTCGAAAAACGTCACTTTTAGAACATAATCATATACATCGTTCATCAATAAATTCAGAGTTGTCCGATGCTTAAAATTCACGATACGAAACTTAGGTGTATAATGCTATCTGTTTTTTAGACACAAAATCAAATGTTTAATTCTGACGCTCGTAATCTAACAGGCTGTATTGTCAAAACACTGTAATGTCCTGTATATTAACTCGGAATCCTATTCACCGACTATTTACAAAGAATTCTATCGTAAAAAATTTTAGTTACAGAACATACAACTATTTCCCACACTATGGAAACTTTTGGATGAGAGAAATTTGCCGCATTAAGCAAAATTTATTAAACTGTGATCATCCACATATTCAGTTGAAATAGTAATTAATAGAAACCCTTACAAAATTAAAATCTAAAGAAAGTAACAATAATAAGAAAATTCGATAATTTCTTCTTCAAAACTTCCAATGCTACTTGTCAATAAGGAAGAGAAGAGCCTTCGTAATATTTTGAATTCTCACCTCAAAACTACAGACACCTCAAAAATTAAAGTCAGACTATACATAAGTAAACAAACTGGCATCTTCCTTTAGCACAAGAATGCTTTGCCACAGACCCAACCCATCGCTTGTTGTGTACCAATTTAACTTCCCTGAGTTAGACTGTACGTCGACATATATTGCGTTACCCGAAGTTAATGTAGATTGTCGACAGGGCCATCTTCAACCTTACAGTCCAGCAAAAATCTTTGAAATTTCATACGCACGATGGTCCAATCCAGACTATTATATTATTTCTAAACATCTCACAGTTATTATATCGTATCGTGTTTGAAGTCCAGAACTTTAATATATTCTAATGAGGGGAGCAAAATAAAACGTGCATGCAGATTATTAACATAAAATTTCTATGATTATTTATCAGTCAGCCTCAATATCATATATATTTATTATTATATATCAATTTAAAGACTTATTCGCTTACAAGAAATAATCCTCTACAAATTGGTCAATGCTAGTGACGAATCCCTTCTGCCATCTATTTAAAAATTGCCTCTACTTCTCTTTTTATATTTATTTTCAAAGATTATTTTAAGAAATTAAATTTACAAAAATAAATATTAGAACGTTGAAAAATAAAATCAAAAACTTTATATAAAAATAAATATAAATAATTCAAATAACATAATAATAATTAGTAATATAAAATAATAATGAATAATATACAAAATTAATAATAATAATAATAATAATAATAAAAAATAATAATAATTAATATACTAATAATAATAATAATAATAATAACAATAATTATAATAAAACAATAGTATACACAATATAACAAAATAAATAAAAATAAAAATAAAAATAATATAATAATAATAATAAAATAATTAATAATAAAAATAATTAATAATTGCTCTATAAAATTTTCGATCGACTCCGCACCTCACACTCCAGCTCCAATTACACAGGCAATCCTCTACTCCGACTCCGACCTCCGATCTCGACTCCCGACTCACTGCACATGAGTTTCGACTCCGACTCGACTCGACTCGACTCGACTTGCACGATTCCACGACTCCGACTCCACGACTCCGACTCCGACTCCGGCCCTGAAATAAATAATCAAATTACTCTGATGTAAAGTAGTATATCCATTATTTGGGTGCCTCTCCCGGGCCCCATTGAGCCGGGGGCCCTCGGCTACTACTATTTACTACTCTACTACACACTACACTACTACTATCTAGCTACTACTAACTACTACTACTACTATAAATAATAATAATAAATAATAATAGTAATATAATTAATATAATATAATAATAATAATAATAATAATAATAATAATAATAATAATAATAATAAAGCTTAATTTTTAAAAACAGTTTTGTAATTAAACTTCAGATTTCAAACCTTTTCATTATCACTTGATTGTATAAATTTCCCGCCCCAAAATTTCGAGGGGTGCAGCTCCCTCAGCCCTTCCCCCTGCATACGCCAATGCCATGTGAAATAGATATAGTTAAAACAATTAAGCTAAATTTACCACAAAGCAATTAGGTTCAAATAATGATGCTTTTAAATCAGTTATAAGCTTCTCAGTATATTCATAATTTTTAAAATAACTTAATAAATAACCTGACCTAATCTATTATTAATAAAAAATATATTTAGGTTAGTTTAAATGGTGTCCAAATAAAAAAAAAAATTCTACGAAATTGAGCTACGCGCGAGTATGTTGTGTAAATGAATAATATTATATTTCATCTTTTATATTTAAAAAAAAAACGCACAAATTGCTTAGCACCAAAGCAAATGAGCAAAGTAAATAAAC
>JABUQX010014808.1:30000-40470 GCA_015478945.1 Trachelipus rathkii
AGTGTTGTAAGTGTTGTGAATTTGTAGAAGTGTGAGTAACAGATAAGTGAGTTGTGTTGTTTGTGAGTGATGGAGTTAATGTTGGTTGTGATGTTGTGAGAATTATGTTGTGCGTGTTGTGGTGTTGTAAGTGTTTTGTTATGGATGAAGGGTGTTGTCGGTTGTATGGTTTTAATGCAGGAGTGGTTTGTGGGTTTGTGAAATGGTTGTGCATGTGTACATGTTTTGTCGAGTGAAGGACGGAGAGAGAGAGATATAAGATTGATAAGTTTGGTATTTGTTTTTTGTTTCTTAGGTGTGCTTGTCATGAAATGAGATGTGATAGATGGATCCCTGTGTGTGAAGATGAGAAGAAGATTGAGTAACTTAGTTATGTGGCTGACCAAGTCGGCGGTAGAAACACACTGTTGTTTCCGAGTTGATCACTATTTATATTATTTATTATCATATCTATTTATTTCAGTCATTGCTAATTTAGATAATATTGTTTATGTACATTTGTAAGTGACATTTTGTAATAGCAGTGTTAGTTGAAGTAAAAGTAAACACTACGTCGTAATAAGTGTAACTTTAAATGTGGTTGCATTTGTAGTCCTCGTGGTAATACCGTTTGGTATATAGTACGGGGTGTGTGCACCTTAGGGGCTGCTTAGGTATAAGGGAGTCTGCGAAAAAGTAACCTGTTTCTTGTTAAGTGTTTACCAACAAGATCATGTTAATCTTCATATAATAGTACAAGTGTTTACTAAAAGAAAAGTATCATTTACGTTTATTGCCACTTTTCTTGAGATGACTTGATCAGCAGGAACTCAAGTGATGTAACTTTCTGTATTACATTCTCGGCCAACTATATATATATATATATGATATATATAATAATAATAGAATATATATATATATATTATATATATATATATATATATATATATATATATATATATATATTAATATATTATATATATATATATAGTATATATTTATATATTATATATATATAATATATATACTGTATAATTATTATGGACGTACGATAGTATCGTCATTCAGTATCGGTATCGTAGTATCGGCCTTTTTATGGTATCGGATCGGTATCGGTATCGGTTAATCGGCCCGATACTTAGCCGAATGAATAAACTTAGGGGCCCGTTGGGTGTGAAAAAAATTTATGAAAACTTTTAGATTCAATAATAAATCTTGTTTCGATAGATAGCTCGTACCAAGTTATGTTTTTTTTTTCCTTCGATTCCTTTTTAACTTAGATTTTTAGCGTTCTCCAACTTGGGCTTTAGCGTATTAAATTACCATTGGACAGCCATTTATATATACATTTTATTACAGATTTATCTACCTTTTTAGTTGATCAATAGTATTCTTTTTTTATGTACGCAATTTCGTGAGATTGTGAGGGCGTGTGAGTGTTTTTAAAACTTTCTGGAATTATTCATATTTTAGATATTTGTGTAAATAGGGTTTTATCGTTTAAATTAGGTTTTAGCTGACGAAATGATAAATTTTCCTCAGTCTCTCCTGTGGTTTTTTGTCTATTTGTTTCTGTCTGTTTTTTTATGCAGTTGCGTGTGCGTGTCTGGCGTGTTGCTGCTTCTTGTTGTGCTTGCGAGCTGTGTGCGTGGTATGATTAGCAGATTTGCACAGGCGTGGCTTTCTTTGACTTTGACAACAAAATTTCTTTGTATGCCTCACGTAATTGTGTGTCGGATAGACCTTCATTGCATCTGTCGTTGGGACCCAGATGGCTTAAGATTTCATCCTTCAAACTCGTCTTTAATCTATTCCAACTATAACTTATTTTTAATAATTTCTTTGGAAGCGGTGGAGTATGTTGCCTATAAGAATATAACAACATTCCTATAACACCGGCTCGAGAATCGTCGCATCCTAACTGTCGATGTTCTTCAGTGACTCTTTAAAATCTTTCTCCTTCTACTACCAATATTCTAATTATTATATTTTCTCCTAAACAGAACAGATTTTCATGCCTTTTATTGAAAACCTTACTAGTTCTTACGAGAATGTTATATCTTCTGCAAAAGACTAAATCACTCTAAAGTATTTTTAGACATTACACAAAAGCTAAATTGTTGGGTTCCTTCACCTTGATTTTTAGTTGGGAGGAAGACCGAATCATCAGTATTCTGCAACGGAAATCTGAGAAGCAAATGGATTAAATAACTACACACATTCCGGATCGGTTCACCACGATTCATTGTGAAAACTTGACCTATGTTTCACCACTAGTGCCTTCTCCCTATAAAGTACAGCACCTTCTCGCTCCTATCGGGTAAGATCTGTCCACAACCTTATGATCACTTAAATTTATACTTTACTCAGTCATAACATCTCATCGCTGCCCTTGCTGGTTTTGCTCCACTTTTGATTCGGGCCGATGGGGAGCATTGCGGTTGCTTCTACGCTAGCTACGTATAATTGATGAGTGGAACTGCTGTTGACCGCTTAAGACTTTCAGATTCTGCCGATTATTTAAAGTGGGAACTGTAATTGTTAATGGATGAGCGTATTTTCTGTCTTGGACTAAATCTTTTATCTCCTCAAAAAATCCCATGGTGCGATCGTGCTTGTTCCCTGGCCATACAGGCTAGAGACAGTGCCTATATCATATCGCGAGTGAAAAAAAATTCTCGTTCTCCCATCACTCTTGCCAATTTTTCATTCAGCTAGAAATCGTTTGCACAGGGATTACTCTTCGACGAGCAAAGCTGACTTTCAATAAGCGAAAATGCGCTGACCTCCTTGGTCTCCTACCATGACAAATCCTCTGGCCTCTTGGCCAAAAACATCTCTAACAACTTCTGTAAATCCACCTTTCCTCCTCTTATTTCCTCTGATGATTCTGTTGTTAAATACTCCAACTGAAAAGGCCACATCTCCTTTTGGCCTTTCCCTATTTTCCGTTCTATGTCCTAATTTCAAACTGGAGATCGGTTATTCCGATCCTCTCACTTTCTCCTTCAGGTTTTGTTCCTATGCCTTTACCCTGGCATTTCATTTGATCGGGTGCATAGCTCCTGAAATCTATGAACGTTAGGAAAGGCGGGTGGCCCGATGCATTGCCTCTCCAGTTTTGAGGAAGTGTGCATCCGTGCTGACCCCACCCCTCGTTCAACTTATTCTCTATGCCTCATACTACTTAGTATTCCCTCAGTGTTCTGGAGCGCCAGATGTCCAACCTAGTTCCGAAAAAATTATGCTGATCTGATCCTTTCTAACTATTTTGCCCTATTAGGCTCTCACTTGTATTCTTTTCTAAGATCTCTTGTTGAAACGGGCTCAACTCTCACTTCTTTAGATCATCTGGAATCTCGTTCCTTCCTTTCAGATCGCCAGTACGGCTTTCGGTGGTCGAGATCTACTGGCGATATACATTTCTTATTTAACAGATTATATTGGTGTTCCGCCTTAGGAAAATAGGATAGGGAAGACTGTGTGGTGCGCTTGATATATCCAACATTTGACGGGTATGGCACGCGTCACTGCCTCTCCAAGCTCCTCTCCTTTGCGGTTTCCTTCTTCTCTTTTCTTATACGCCTGCTTTCTTTCAAATCGCTCATGTCGTCTGTTGTTGATGGGAAGGCGACAGTTCTTCTTTTTCTCTGTCAATAGTGGGTTCCTCAGGGTTTGTTTTATCTAATACTTTATTCCGCTTTATTCACATGATCTTTTCCCGCATACGCATAATCCTCTAATTCCACTCATATTGCGATGACTTGACCCTCATTCGTAACTCATATTCCAAATCTGCTCCCCTCTTATTTACTTCATTAAATTGCATATATACGTGCTTATAATCTTGCCGATTCATTCTCGGCTGATGCTGGATAGTAATTTTCAGGTTGGGATTCGTCTCCAGCTTGTGAAAATTTAATTCTTTAAAAACCCAACTCTCTACATCTAAAATCCTTCTCCTCTAAAGACACTTAAACTTTTTCTAATCTGCTTGCACGGCTTCAACGGTTCTCTGCTCTCCTGTTGACAGATATAAACATTCCTTTGCCTTAACATAAAACAAAAAATTTTTTTTAAAACCTCAAGATCACAGTGGTTCTAGGTGAGCGCCGGGCTCAAAAAGAAACTGAATGAGTTCTGTTTTTGTAAGATGCGAGACTGTTTTTTCCTGTCTTCTCAGTACTCCACCTATACAAGGGTCTCACCCGCCCCTTGTATGGAGTCCTGCTCTCATATCTGTGGGGGCGGGGGCTCTGGGTTTCACCCGGCTTGGATAGGGTCGAGTCAAAGCCAAAAGACCTATAAACTGTCCTGTACTTTTCTAGTTCACTTGACCCTTATATTTGCAGGCAAGATGCTGGTGCTTTATCCCTTTTCTATGGGTACTGTAGAGGCGCTCGATGGAACTATCCACTCGCGTACACCACCTTATGACGCCCTAGTAGCACAAGGGGAAAAACAGGTGCTGTTGTCAGGCACATATGATTTTTGTCAGTTTGATTGGGTTTAGTATCCAGCTGGTTAGCTGCGGGTGCCTTTCTTTCTTTCCTGCCCACTTGTTCTGTTGGAAATTCTCTATCCATCTTTTGGTGCTTCCTACTTCAATTTAATTCCGCTCACTTTAAGCCTACGTGTCTGTTGCTCATCTGGTAATTGCGGTTAACTGGATTTTTGAGGCGTCTAGTTCATCACCACTCCCTTGTGAATAGGGTTCTCCCGTAGCGCGGTGGTGACACTGTAAAAAAAAATAAAATAAAAGGTTGTAATAAGGAATTCCAAGCTAGCTGAAACCCCCACAAGAATGGCACCTCGACGAAGTGAACCACTTTAAAGGCATTTTAAAATGCATAAATCCGAGGAGCTTCCATCGCTTGACAAAAAAAAAAAAAAAAAAAAAAAAAAAAAAGAGACAGAAGTGGAAGCCGCCCTTATCTTGGCAACACCCTGGGCAACAGCAGCTGATAGTGACGATTGGGGCTTTTCAGCAAATATAACCTACTGAATTATGGGGATTTGGATATGGTTGACTATTGATAAGCTCCCATGCCGAAATTTGATGACATCTCATTCACCTTCAAGAAATCTCACACCAGGGAACGTCATCGTAAAATAAAAACTGAAGACAGTCATCAGAGCCAAAGATTATTCAAAATGATTTGATCTGGTGAAAAGAGGGAGGATTGAGTCTACGAAAAACCAATGAGAATGCTGCTACAGAAGGAGAACCTTTTCATGCAGGTGGCATGGAAAATGGGCCAAAGGTTTCAATTATTATCAGTGCGTGCAGGCAAATAATTAATTCAGCACCTCTTCATCAGTTCAGAGGGAGCTAATTTATAGTGTAGGTTAGTAGGAATGCGAAACACCCAAAAAAAGAACAGTCTCTCGCCAGAAAGCTTAAAGCTTAATGTTTTGCATCACAATTTGTGATATTTTTCATTTGCAGGTTTTATTATTGATTACTTAAAGGAGTATTTTATTATTGTCATGTTTGAGGAAAATACCGCATTTAAATAATGATTTTGTGATTTTTTACTCTTTTCTTCATTTATTTTTTTTTTCTTTTATTTGTAGCTAGTTATTTAAAGAAGCTATTCTGCTGTAAATCTGTTGTCCACGTTAAAAACATAAAAGGTAGTTACGAGCTAAAACTTTGTTAATACTTACTTGAAAATGGAAATGGAATATTTTTTTAAAAAACACAATACATAAAAGTATTAATATATTATTTGCAATTATTTCCTTTCCTTAAAGGTACTCTATTTAATTTATAAAATAAAAACGTTGGGCACAACCAAATATGAAAATACTTAAATACAAGTGATGATATTTCTAAACATCGATTTTTCATGTTCCTAGCAAGTTGGCATTAACATGTTTATACCTTGTTATTGCTGTTTTTTTTTATTATATATTTAAAGTATCGGTATCGGTATCGGTATCGCACTTAAAAAAATAGAGGTTCGGTATCGGTAATCGGTATCGGCCTCTTTCTGGTATCGGTACATTTTTCGTATTTATATAAATATTATATATATATTATATATTATATATATATATATAATATATATATAATTTATATATATATATATATAATATATATAATAATATATATATAATATATATATATATTAATATATATAATATATATTATTATATATATATATATTAATATATTATATTATAAATATAGGGGGGTGTGCTAGGTGTGAGAGAATTGATATAAACATGAGGGAATGAACGTTAGGGTAGCAGATTATGGGTGGTTTGTGAAAGAAATGGGTTAATGTAGAGAATTAAATGGAAAGTATGTTGCTGGATGGTATTGGTCAAGTGGGAAAGGAATGAACGCCTTGTCTGCTCTTATGCCAGTAATGTGGCGAGTTGTTGTGGTGGAACCCGACAGCTGTGAGACCGAAGAAAGAAAAGTGGATTGATCGGTAAAGAATGTCTTGAAGAGGAGAAAAATGAGGGAGAGTTTTTTGGTAGAGGCGCAGAAGAAAAAGGTGTATAACAGGAGTGATGGCGTGGTTTTGTTAGGGGTATGAGTTGTGGCCCACCTGGCAGGATATGAACCCACAGACATCTACCATGTGAGGGTTTCATCGCCGGGTATCATGAAGCTCATCAGTGTTGGATTTTTTTGATGCAACGATGTTCTCATTTAATTAATCGGTACAGACGGGGCGGTTAAGGCCGGGCTTTCTTTTCAACTTTTGTCATATTCTTTCTACTTGCTTTTCTTTTCCGAGGCATGCTACGCAATATGAATACCCAATATATATTATATATATATATATATATATATATATATATATTATATATATATATATATTTATATATATTATATATATTTAATATATATATATATTATATACTCTGATATTCTACTCATACGTCCTTCTGATACGCTGCCTAACACTATCGTTAACTATATATAATCTTATATAGTTTAATGTGACTATATACTTCTCATAGTTAATATATATAATATATATTATCTCTATATATAATAATTATATATATTACACTTACATTTTTGATTTAAAATTAGATGCTGCCTTAACAACATAGAGTTTGTAGTATAACAGAAGTAGAAGTACTAGTAGAGTGGTTAGAATAGAGACAGTTGCAAAAAGCATTCTTTTCCTATTTTCTTCTAGCGTTTAAACATAATGGTCATGTAACTATATTAGATGGTTTCAAGGAGGTATCATCATTCCAGGAGGATACCAGCATCTCCTTTAAGGCTTCTTTAGCAGCTTTTCATAATTCCTCCATGAACTTTTCCACCGCGATACTCACTGTCACCATGATACGTTGGCTACTCGTGTTCGCCCATTGAGTTGTGGAATGAAAAATGATTACGACTGATCATTCAAAACTTTGAAGTCCAATGAGAGTTCTTGTACATCTTGAAAGAGCGGTTCTAGGGAAACTGATCTGATTGGAGTCTTCCGATAGTATCAAGCTCAAATTACCAAAATCTGCGTAAAGCTAAAAAAAAAACAATGAAAATAATAAAAAAAAAGTACATTAAAAAAAATAAATGTTGTGTTTAAATCAAGGTTAGACTGTAAAACACCCGGACGAAAGTTTAGAGGCTTAAAATCCATTCACAATATGAGGTTTTTATTTAATTTTGAACATTTTTGTTGAAAGGAAAATATCTAGATAAAAAGAAAATTTAATACATACCGGGTATATACTTTCATAGTAGAGTAAAAAGGTATACATTATCCATTGCCATAACTGAATAAAAGCTTGTTTGCAAATTGCATTGATCAGGAAAAGTTTCCAATGATTTAAGGGTTGTTCAGAAAGGTTCAGAGGAACCTCGAACAAAGTTGTTTCAGAAATTGTGATTAGAAAGTGTTTGAAAGAATGCCTCTGATGAAAGAGAATAGGATTGCTCAACAAAATTAGATATTGCTAGTATGACAATGTTTATTGGTCTTCTTAGTAACATTTGTAGCAGAAATTGAAAGTGAATTGAGTTATGGCCATTTAAAAGCTGATAATTTTATGACAACCCTAATTTTGATTTTGGATAAATTTCTCGAGAATTCAAAGAAAAGTTATCAGAAAAAGCTGAAAGAAAATAACTCAGTCGCCATTTATGTGCCTAAAAATTAATAAATTGTATGTTTTTCAAACAATAAACTGAAGTTAGAGGACAAAACTTTTTTGCAATCTCCAATTGTGTAGAGGTAAGTATAAGCAATTTTTAACATTAGAATCGAGCTATTCTCTCCTTTAGACCTTAGCTTTGTCGATACTAGGACGTTAAACTGAGTACACCCTTCCGTTTCCATGAGTGGTGGTGTAACTTGCATAAAATAAGTGCAGATATTTACCCCTTCACCTCTACCTCCTCTCTGATCACTATCATAACCTCCTCATTTCCTCCCGTTATTGTTAATATCTCTGTCTTCTGTACGTTTCATCCTCATCCCTGCTCCGTCCCAATCTCCTGCGGCAAACAACTTAACACCACTTCTGCAGATACGTATCTCCTTCCTTACGTCGCTCTACACTATATGCACAAGAATCGTCACGGGCACAAATGTCATTATATCCCATCAAATCTCTCCGCAGTACTCACTCATCTCACTGACTCTCCAGCTAGAGAATAACATACAACAGACATGGGTCCTGCTAGTTCTCATACAACTCCCATCAGATTTATCACTTCTCTTTTCATATTTACAAAACAGTCGGAGCTCGACAGTTCTAACATGTACAAACTGAATTTACTTCATAATACATGATTTCTTATTGAACTTGTTTAATCTACTCTTTCTAAGCCTCTGTCACTCCTTAAAATTTCACATCCATATGGCATCTCCGGATGACTTTTTTCTACTTAGGCACCGGAATTCAATTCCTCTTTGGCTAGTCACTCCTCCACCGTAAATTGAAGGACAACATAATGAACTGTAAGACGAACATTCAATCTCTCCTCTTTTCCTCAGAACTAATTATCATACCAAGAAATGCATATTCCTCAGACCATTCTAATAGGTGAATGAGATCAAGTGTCTCCTTGTCTCTCCTCTTCCTCCTTCTATACCCAGTACGTTCTTCTCCGCAGTTCATGTCGGCAATTACTACCATTATTATACGTTCAAGAACCTCCTCTCCAAATAATTTTACTTTATAGATAATTTTCTGTCCAATCAAGTGTATAATCAGTAAAATAACACACAATATAATATTCAGGTCCTGGCATTCTCTTTACCTTAATTATTAAACTGGATGATAAAAGTTCTCATTCTCCTCCTCCTTCACACGCGAGCAACTCTTTACCAATCTCTCCAACACTTAGTTTTCGCATATCAAAACTGGGATGAGTGCATCCCTTATCTACAGGCACTTACCTCACGTCCACACCAACTCATCTTAGGCCGAACTACACACTGCATACACTCGCATCTCTCTCTCTCTTCATCCTTCTCATCTCTTCTCTCTCTCTCATTCGGTCTCTCTCTCTCTCTGCATTCATCCTCTCAATCTCTTCTCTCTCCATCTCTGTCTATTCTCTCTCTCCATCACTTACTCTCTCTGTGACTTCTCCTCTCTCTTATCCTAACCTCCTCATATACTAATTTAAATACAATATTTAAAACAGTATTATTTTAGCTTCACAAATGTAAAGCTAACATTTCTTAAACATATAAATATGAAGGTAGGTAATTCTAAGGGGTTTATTCAAACAAGTCTACCTTCGTATTGTGATATTATTATTATAATTATATATATATATATATATTATATTAATATATATATAATATATATTAATATAATAATATATATATATATATTATATATATATTATAATTATATATATATATTATAATAATTAATATGATAATAGTTATATAATATAACTTTTTTATGTTTCTACTTTACAACAGTAAAACATCTTGTCCCGCATCCTCATCTACTTTAAGGATCTCATCCGGCATATCCTCTTTAAGATACCGGGCATTACCTACTTCCGCTACACCAAAGTTTACTTAATCAAATAATCATTTAATTCACTAAATATATAAATATATATATTATATTATATAAAAATATATATATATAATATAATATATATATATATGATATAATTAATATAATATATATATTATTATATATAATATAATATATTATATAATATATTATATAATATATATTAAATATTATATATTTAATTATTAAATTATATTATATATTATAATTTTAATTAATTAAATATTATATAAATATATATATATATATATTATTATAATTAGTTTGACCAATTATTGAATAAATAGTTATAGTTTTTAAATATGAAAAATATTAAATTTGATTATATTATATATATACTATTTGTTATTGACGGTATTTAACTAATAATAATTAGCTGTATTTAGATATATATTATATTTAGCGGAAAATGCGGTATTATCATTATTAAATATTTGAATAGAGATGCGGTTAAATAAATGTACGGAA